>WTSP01025061.1:0-32059 GCA_025331215.1 Actenoides lindsayi | reverse complement strand
AGAGAAGAGAAGAGAAGAGAAGAGAAGAGAAGAGAAGAGAAGAGAAGAGAAGAGAAGAGAAGAGAAGAGAAAGAGGAAAGAAATGCAGTTCTGTGACTCAGACGTACAATCGAAATAAAAATCTAAGCATTGCCACAAGTGGGATCACTGAAGCCCAAAACTAAACTCTACATCTTGGAAATTTCTAGAGGACCTTGGAAAAATTCAATGCTTTTAGACAAAGAGCACAAAAATGAAAAGAATGTCAAAAAGACAACCTTAGGATGAAACAAAATGGAGTAGTTAAAGCTAAATCTTTACTATTTCTACAGTCAGGAGAGCAGTAAATATTGACTGGTATACAGTTTAGTATTTTAGACTTGTATTTCATGCTTGCTGCACTTATTTTACACATCTGAGGAGCAAAAGACAGGAAGAATATGGGGCTTCCCGTCATCCACGTGCTAATGTCTGGCAATTTTTCACTTTTCTCAATAAACCTGAACACTGTTTTTGTTTGGGTTCCCAGAGTTCATGTGAAGAGCCTTCAAACAAAAGGAACCAGCTTTGCTTAATCCAGATACAATCCTGTAGTAAGCCTTTGGGACAAATAACAGAAATGAAGAAGGCGCAGTGGCACCCCAGCTCCTACCTCAGACATGCATGTCCATCAGCATGAACTGTTCTGTCTAGATGCTCTGTGCCATCAAATTTCTACCCCACTGTTATTCTGGTGATTGAAACCTTAGATAGTACCCAGGTGCCATACTTCAGTCCTGCACATACCACTGTGCCCCTGCACTTCCCAGGCAAGTGCTTCCCAGGGCATTGTTCTCACTCTTGTTCCCAGCACCTTCAAAAGTAGGGCTTGCAAGGGGCTTGCCTGAGCCACACAGGTGCCTAGTGTCTCGGACACTGTGCTGGGGAGCACTGGGTGCCCACTCAAAGCTCTGCTGTGTCCCTTAGAGGCAGATCTGAATCTAGCTCTTCCACCTTGCAGATGAATGTCCTGCAAATGCCTGTCCAGTTACTCTAAACTAAGCTGGGTCTCCTTAGATACTCCACTTGAAGTCAGTTTGCTTGGGATAAAATACTTTTAACAGGTACTGAAGCAGAAGATAAATGTGAAAATGTTTCACATGTCTGCGAAGTGGATGTTTGGCTTCTAGAGCATGTTGCAGTGAGTGGAAAATGCTGCACATGGAGTGGATGTCTCATCAGGAGAGATCAAGAAGCGATACATAAGCACAACCAACTTGCAGACGATTAGTAAAAACATTGTCCTGTGTGGCACATGCTCTCAGATTCTTCAGAGAAGGAAACTGAACTAGTTCTCCTAAGGCTTGATGCATGTTCCAGGCCACTGCATAACATATCCTCCCACAGTAGCTTTTGTGAATTTATCATTCATTTCTTCAGTCTGCAAGGACTCAAATAAAAATATTTTGAAGACATTAGATGTTCTGAGATTTTGCTTCACCAAGAAATCAAATTTTAATTTTTTTTAATTTTTTTTTTTCTTAGAATGAGGCTATGAGTTGACATCTAAGCCAAAAAAATCAGTTAAATGTGCAGCTTTTCTGGTGGCAGATTGTTCCCTGTAGGAGGCCTCTCGTTGTTCTTCACATCTCATGGGTGTTACAGAAGTAGTTCTCAGGGAACTATAAAAAAGGAGAAAGGAAGGTTGTTTGCCATATTCAGAATAGAGTGTTCATGTAATCAGAAGAAAATATTGCACTGAGTTCTGTGAATGGTACACAGATACTATGGGCAATTTGAGCCTTATACATTTATATAACTCTTAATTACTTAATTTAATTATTCAAAGAAAATTACTTCACACCCCCACAAAATACCCTGTATCTTACTAAGGAGACAGATATGCCTGGTTTTACACTCAAGTAATGTCACCTCCAGCAGAAGCTCACTTATTAAAATACCAGAATACTGCTGTATGATGCCTATTGTAACACCCACCTCCCACACACACAGGGCAGCGTGCGTCTTATAACAAAGAAGGCATTCATAGCTATTATCTTGAAAGGTAGTAGGGGTGATAAATGCATTAAAGGGACCAGAGAATTGTTCATTTCACCAAAGAATAGCTTAGGGGTGTTTTTACTGGAAATTGAGGTACCTCCATGCTTGCTATCACAGGACCAACTTCCCCTCGTGTTGTCAAAAACTTTATTGTAGTTTTGTACTTCACCTGAGCTTTACATCTACCAAGAACCCCAAAACCAAACACTTCACCTTGTACTCCCAAAGTGTCCAAAACTAAATTTGGATCTCAACTCTTTGGCTAGGGCCCTTTGGCTAAGTTGCTTTGTAGCTTCACCCGAATCAGTTACCACTGGGACATCTGCTGCCCGTTCAAGCTCTGTTGCAGGCAGAAGCAGGAGTGGGACTCCTGACACCCACTTTGGTTTGGGTTGGACAGATTTGGTGGCTTGATTCACTGTTCCCCTGCATCAGGGTGCAAGCTGCAACTCATTTTGTTTTTATTATCACTACAACAGCTTTCAATCTATTAATATGCCTTTTGTGCAAAAAACAGTCTGGCACTTTCAGGAAAGAAAAGGTGGTAACGAAGAGACTCTCAAGCTCCTAAATTCACTCCAAACTACTGGAAAAAAATATTGAGAGCTAAAAATTCTTGGGACAGAATTAAAGAATAAAATGAAAAAAAACAAAACTCAACCTCAGCACCGTCGGGTCATTCTATGCAAAATGAGGTCTCTGATCTTTCCCTCCTCCATTGCTTTTGTTGAGTATTTTAAATAGGTAACATATTTCCAGTGAGGCAGCTTGACAAACGACACTTTAAATTAGACATCAGCCCTCCGCGTTGGCCACCCCAAGCTGGCAACAACCTGTTTGCCTAGCTGGTAGCTGAAGGTGCTCAGCAGGTTTAACTGCAAAGGTGGCAGCTCTGCTTTCTTAGCTCTGATCATATTATTCAGAGTAACCTGCCACCACTCTGGTTCACAAAGCCCGTTGGAACTCAACCCGGGCACAAGTGGCTTCCAAACCAGAAAAGCTAGATCTGGGGGGTTTTACATTGGCCACAGGACAAAGAGCAGCAGTCATGAGGTTCACATAGGTTAGACCACCTCTCCTTCGGTGAGTTTAACTCCTCAAGCACATCAGATGCATGTTTTATCTCAGTGCCCTAGCCTGACCAGTGCATGCAGGAAGGAGGAAAGCTTAATGCGTGCTATATAAAGCAGCAGAAACATACACATTGTGTAACAAATGTCTGTTGAAAGGAGATAAAGAGACAGCTCAATTTCTATCCCTTTTTTTCTGTTTGCCTGTGTCCTCATTCCCCTCCACCCACCCGCCTTGCTGTCTGGGGGAGGTTTCACATTGCATTAGCGTTACCGCCTATGCCTTGGCCGGCCGTCGCAGAGGCTTTGCCGCCAAGCCACCGCCTCTGGCCGCCTGGCAGCTGGTGCGGGGACAGTCTCTGACAGGCAGGACAGGGGCTTCTCTGTAGTGACAGATCCTGAGCCCAAGGGGTATAGAGGCAGATCTGCTGGGGAGCGGAGCAGCGACACAACGTCTCAGCTCTTCCTATCACTAGCCACCACTTCCAGCTGCAGTAGGTAGGGTAGCTTTAGTAGCTCTCAAAGCCTACTGTTTCAATGCTGATGATCTCCAGTTAGACCTCAACTCTCAGCAGTAAAAAGATATCTGTAATTTTTTCCCCCCAGGGAACTCCATGGTACTGCTCAATGCCTCTGGTATCTAACCTCATTAAAGGAGCTCATCTAACTCTGCCATACTGAGGAAACTCTCACCTCCCTCAAAGGCAATGACTCAAGATACTAATCAGTGCAATGAGGATGTCTGAGGGTTTTTCCATCCACTACTTCAGTCTGGGCTATACTTTTTCTTCCCCCATTACTGCAGCCACAAACACTATGCTCATGTTGCAGAAGAAGGCATCCAGCCATTTCTTGCAAGAACTGCCTCAGGTATATTTAAAGCCAAGTGGCAAATAATTAATAGTGGCCCCGAGCACACACAGAAGACATTATTTTATGCCTTTCCATACTCTTTCCTCTTTACTGCTCTCTGTTACTGTTTTTTTTGGTTTCTGTCATCATTTTACCTTTGCACCCTTTTGAGGTTCGAGCAAAAGAAGGCACCCCTTCAGAAGACCCTTAAAGGAGATAGGACTCCTACATTTGGCCCTGAAACATAGTCACAGCTGCTGATCATCATGGCTTTACCCTGACTGTTGAAATGATGAGATAGGATCACCCTCACGAGTCAGAAATACGTCTTAAGAAGACCTGGCCTTACAACATCATACACTGTGGTTAAAGATGCTCTGTTCACACATCTGGAGATAAAGTTGGGAAGTTCTGACCTTCTTGAAGTTATGACTAGAGAAGTGACTGACAGCAGACACACACGGAATATAGTGATTTTCTGGAAAACCAAGGACACCTCCACTCCCACTTACTTTCCCTGATGGTGCCTGTCCTGGTCCTTCAGACCCATACAGAAAATCCTCATCAGGACTTATTGCTAACAACACTGAGCCACTTCCAAAAGGTTATTATGAAAAGTCATACATTACATTAATTTGCAGCCCTCGTTTAACGTCAGCAGACCTTTATCTTTCAGCCTAGGGGGTTTTGCTAGCTCCTGCAAGCCAAAGCTCAATCATAACAAGCGTCTCAGGTTGTAATTACATGGTGATTTCCAGTGATATCAACTGCCGATTTTGCCTCCATATGTTTTCAAGGGCAAAGGTTGCCTCCCTATTTCAATTCCTGTGTGTCTACACAAGGAAAAAAAATATCTTTCAATAAACAGGTAAATTCTGGAAAGAAAATATATTATGTAAACCAGACAACATGTTTCTGTGCTCGATGCAGGAGAAGAGGAGATGAGGGGCTAGCAGGAGCAGAGTATGCTCTACACAGGCGAGGAGAACGCTTGAGCAACTGGCTGCTCTGTCTTTCATTAGGAGGGGAAAGGAGCGGCGCAATTTCATACTTCATTCCTCATTTATTTGAGGCTGATAAGTTGAAATCAGTTCAGATTCCTCCCACATTTCTCCTCCTCCTCCTCCACCACAGTGTGTTTAAACCTTCTTAACTCCAAAAATCATGCCTCTACTCCATCAGCTCCATCCTGCACCTTTCAGCTGAGGGAGAAGCTAGCTCAGCCAGCCATTTAAGTAGATGATTTAAGTTAAATATGCGCCTAAGTGCTTGGCTGGGTCAGGGTCCTCCTAGTTTGGAAAAACATGATTTTGCAAGGGATGTTTTAAGAGCTTTAGGATGCTGTCTTGATGAAGTACCTTCATGCCTCTCTAGCACAGAGCTGGAATCTCTCAAAATGCTCTTGTTAGGTTCTTTTTTTTTGTTTGTTTTTCTTTCAAAAATAAATCAAGATGAAATTGTATTTCAAGAAACAAGAAAAGGAACTGAGGTATAATTATATTCTGATTTACATAACAATTAAAGATAAGTAACATAATGAAATCCTAGATTAATGGGAGGGGAGAGTTATGAATATAAACACTGCTGAAACATTTTTGATGTATGTTTTCTGGTCAGGATGAACAGTTATGTTTATCCTGGGCCAAATTTCAGGAATACAATAATTTCCATGGAAAATAACATTGTGTTTCACATTGTTTTTATGGTTATACAAGTATTTGATAAATACACCATTGATGGACTACAAGAAAGATAATATTTTTCCTAGAGAAGGTGTCCTGAATCTAAGACACAAGGGATAATGAATGTTTGTGTCAGAGAGTAATTAATCTTATTGGTTGTATACTAAGAATTACTATTTTTTCTATGACTTGTCACATATATTCCTGTACTCATATCAATTACAAGATAAATAACTATTTTTTTAAAAATTCAAGCTGTAATAAAAGGTTCAAGTAAGAGTAGAGCCTAGAAAGTGGAAATAATTGCAGTAAATTTTTGTTAAGTTAGCTACAGGCATAAGGAATTTGGTCAGATGTTAGAAATGCATCCAACAAGACGATCCCAGCCTATTTAAAGGTTGTGAAATGCATCTCTCCCTTCAACAACGCAACTGTTGACAAGCTGCCAAAACTCCGAATTGCAAATCCTCCAACCATGAATAAATCAAAGGAAATTCCAAGAAATAACTAAGGCAGCTTAAATGACTTATTTTGCTATAGTCACTGCAAATTCTCCATCAAGATATATGGGATCTGCCACAAGTCAAACATATTTAAGCTACCCTCAGTGGGTTTTAAGACTCTGCTGGTAAAGACATGTTCTATATAATCCAAGTATGTCTGCGATGACCTGATCTGATTCCTGCTGAAGATTGAATTTTGCTGGAGTCTCAGTAAGCTAATTAGAGTGAAATGGCCAGCAGGTTACACTGTTGATCTTGGAACACCATCTTTTTTTTTTATTCAGGGGGCATTTGTGTGACTGGGGAAAACATTTTTCTCCTAGGGAAGGGACCTCAGGGGAGTGCACTCAAGGAAGCTTATTACTTCGAGTAGCTCACTTATTAATCAGGCTTTAGCACATCATCCTGACTTCTACCATCCCAGGCCCTACTTTGGCCTGAGCAGTCAGCAGTTTGGGACACGCAGAGTGCTTCCTTTAGGATGGTTGGCTGGCACAAGGCAAGTGTACTTTGGGCATTGACTGTTTCATTTACAAAGAAGGTGCAAAGACTTGTTTCCCTTAATGGGGAGGAGACAATCAGGAGATCATAACTAATGAGAAGCAGTGGGATATGCCCAGTCCCAGAGCCACAGTGATTCACTGTGAAGACAGCCAAGCCCCAATGAACTCTTACCCCACCCTGTGGGATGCTGAGGTAGGTAGACTGCCAATTCCTTGAAAACTCACTGAATAACTGTAGGTTCAAAACCATTACTGTAGATGACTTTATCAGATCTGGTTAAGAATTTTATTACTCTCAGTTTCTTGGCTCTTTCCTGGAGAAATTTCCAACCATTTTGTAAAGTAGTTGGCTGCTGGCAGCAAATATTGATTGCCTACTTCTGCCTCAAGCAAAGGCTTACACACATCAAAACCAAACCAAAACAAAGCAAAACCATGATCCATTGATGATCCCATGAGATACAGCTGCACAAAGGCTGCTCTTGTCTTACACAGATCCTTTTCTGCAACACAAACATCATCTCTTCTGTGTCAATGCTCTTTACTCTGTCTGCATTTTATGCGGTTCTTTATGTGGAGGGAAATCGCTAAGTGATTGCATTGAGTCTGCTGTCCTGTTGTTGGGGATTTTTAACCAGGATGATGAGGGAAACTGAAGGACGGGGTGATGTTAGGCCACTTCCTACTTCGAAGGGAGATATTTTCATTTCTTTGAACATTGTAGTTTTCTTATAAATGATCATTTATGAAATCTACCAGCTCTCTTTTTCTTCCAGGGTTGTCATAGTCTTTTTTTTATAAAATAAGCAAAATGCATGGATCAGAAGTATTGCACAAACAGATAAGAATTCATAACCTGTGAGACCTCTGATAGCTAAAATTTAAAATTCATCTGTAAACATGGACTTCAAAACAAGCAGCTAATGGCTGCTTTTTTTCTTTTTCCTTTTCCACTCTTTACCATTTCCCCGTGAAATATTTGCTTGTCCTCTTTTCTGGCATTTGTAAGTTAACTGAGCAGCAAAGAAATCCACTGTTCCAGTTATCCAAAGATTGTTGATCAAACTTCAGAAGTCCATTTCCAATTTCCATAATTTCCTCAGATCTGTACAGTTGCACAACTCCACATCACATTCTGCACATGAGACTAATACAAGCCTTATTTTGGGTGCCTTATTCTCTAGCAATGCTCTGCATGACCCTTCTCACTACAGTCATGTCATGTGTGTGAGTCAACAACCATATTCCTGTGCAATTCCCAGGTATTACTGCCTTTCAATCCTCAAATTCTCATTCTCATTTTAGGGTGTCTCATGTCTTCCTTCTTCTGTATTCCTTTCTTCCTTGGTATTGGGGCATAATTCCCTCAGATGGTTGAGTGGCCTTCACTATGCTTTTGGGATGTTGTGTTTCAAACAGCCTCAACTATATGGAAGTCTTTTCATTACTTTTTTTTTTCCCCTCACTGTACCCAACTGATCCATTTGCATCAAGTTTCTGTATCATTGCCAATTTCCATGGGTTTACCAAGCAAATATAGCACTTTTTGAAAGTCTTCAAAAATATCACAGCTCAGTCGTCCATCCTACTTTTCCTCATGTTTATTCAATAGAAAGTTGCCTTTGCCAATCTTGTGATGATGGACTGCTGTCCAACCAGGGCCTCCTTCCACTTCCAATGTTACTGAAAGGATTGATTGGTGCATTGCACATGCCCCTGGCACCTCCTCTCATCCTGTTCTCATAGCTTTTGCTCTGAAAGGCAAAATCTAGCTCAATGCCTAACAGTTGTCCAGAGTCTGTTTATCCTGCAAAGCCATGCTAAAATGAAGGTATGCTCTCTCTTCTCTCCTGAATGTTCTCTCTCTCTTTCTCTGAAGGCTGCAAAGGTTAGGTGAGACATAATCCCTTGGAAGAGGACTTCCTGGGTAGACATGGATCTCGCTCCCCAGAAGAGATAAGTAGCCTTTCATAGTTTTTTTTAAATTGAATACATCTAACATGCACATCAGTCTCACCATGTCTGGAGTTGATGTTGCAATATCTGGTTGAGTGCACCTTGTCAGCCACATAATGGATTGAGTCAGCTGCAACACCAAATCCTCATATGTCTTTAGCCTTTGGGATTGAGCAAAAGTCCAGGCATTCTACCTGTCTCAGGGGCCAGTAAACAAATTCTTGAGGAGTAGATCCTCCTCCTAATACTGTTTCCTGAGGAGTGAGACCCACAGGAAAATTGCCTGGTCCTGGGATCCAGACAGAACTCCCAGAGTTTCATTTTCCCAGAGTTTTAGGGGAGAAGGAAGCCTTCTGGTTTATGCATTAACTCTTTAAGAACACAAATAGAGTATGCAACCAAACATGTGCAAAGCTGAGTAGATGCATTGAGTAATTTTTCTAGGCTTTTGTTCACCTTTTTTTATGCTTTAATTGAGTTCCAAGGACAAATATCTTCACTGACCAGCTTTTATTCCTAGCCCCTTGGCTGATCCACCCTCTTGGGTGTCTTTGATAATTCATGTGCATTCAACACTGCTGGGATTTCCCTGTCTTATATATTTCCTCCTGCAGGCTGTTCCTAAGCTCTATAATGATTGAGGTTTAAAATGATTCAAGGTTTAAAATGATTCAAGAGTATACATTGTCCATCCTCTGTCAGATCAGTTCCTGATTCACCCCATCTGATGACGACAGTGCTTTGCCAGGTGACAGCATTGCCAAACTAAGTTATGCAGTGATGAACCAGTTTGACTTGACAGGAGAGAGCTTATTGCTCAGAATGAGTGCATTGCAATGATATCGCTAATTATCATTGTGAACCCTGTGCCAGGTCCTCCTAGGAACATTAGTCCAAGTCATAGGGTAGAAGGTAGTAGCAACATAAAGATCATTCTGATAAAATGGAGTTTTACATATCGGGATCTATAACCCACAAACTGTTCTTAGATTCCGCAACCATCATGTCTGTCATAGACACCAGGTGCCTCCAGCATAACAAAATATTACAGTGCTTATTCTCTTGTATGTCCTGACTAATATACCTCACCTGTCTCACTAGATTGCACTGGATATTAATGAGCCACAAGTACAAAACAGAAAAGAATCCAGCAAAATAAATGTCCATTACCATGGAAGGAGCCTATGCTTCCATGATACCAAGAAGCACTTAATAAGAGAGCAACAGCTTATATCTGTTACCCACGACACTGGTACATTAGGATATTGTTCCAAATTAATGCATTTTCTTACTCAGAATACTTGAGTTCCTGTGAGAGACTGATATCTGAATGGGAACATCATAAAAAGGTCATGAAATAGGAAATATAACCTGGTATAAGAAGGCATCCTTCTAGCATTTCTAGGTTGGGGTGGTTTTTTTTCCTATTTTGCTTACTGTTATCTTTCCCTCTTTTCATTATTAGCTGCACTTTAAGACTGGTGTCCCATCCCTGACTCTGGGGAAAATGTGAGCTTTGCTTTTTTTTTTTTGAGAGCCTTCCTCTGGCCTGGGCATTTGTATCTCGGGACTTGGTCTGCCCAGGCCTCCTTGAAAGGCATCCAGATTTTTGTGCTGATGGGAACAAATACTCCAAAGCTTTCAGTTTTACCTTGTAACTTATTCTTAGCTGTCAGTAAACTGTCACTAGGCTGGTGATGAAGGGCAACCATGAAAAACTGCACCGAGACAACAGGAAAATGTTAAAAAAACCCTAAACTTGCAGTGACACTATGAGTTTGCAGCACTGAGAGTTATGACAGCAACCGTCATCACAATGTTATATTCAGTGAGGTGGAAACAAGTAGATTTTTAAAACCAACTGTGTATGGTTTGTTGAAGTCATGTATAGTCTAAGGACAGATATATTTGGTCCACAAAGTACAGATCTAGTTTTGGTTGCTGTTAATACATTTTGTACCCACCTGGAAACCTCAGAAAGTCAAAGCGAAACTCAGCTCCAGGCAGCTTTTTTTCATCCAGATGCTCATCAAAATCATGCAAAATTAAAAGCCAAAGCCTCTGTTGAATAAAATCACGATAGTTCTGTTATAGGATCTACACCAGCAGAGATGAGGCACTCTGGGGGGGCTTCACAGGAGCAGAGTGCTCCCAAGCCCTCCCCATGTACTAAGGACAGTCTGATGTCTCCCCCAGGAGCCAGGAAGCACACTCTGCAAGGAAATTTGGCCTCCAGCATATGGTAGAGGGTTATCTAATCCGGGAGCATGGAAACAACTGCTGGGTTTCCTGTGCTGTAGAAATAGGGTTACCCATTACACTGCCACAAGTGTTGTGCTTGGAAGGATGCACCGTCTGAAACAAAATCTTGGCCAAAGAGGCAGACAAAATCTGGGACTAAAAGAGCTTACAAGGTAAGGCACAGACCATACAATGATTTGAAATATATTTTTTAGTCAATGGGGCCTCTCTGAGTGTGCAAAGTTAAGCACATACCTCCAGCTTTGTAGGACCAGTCCCCCTTGAAATTTCTCTCTGGGGGTGTTTGGTATAGAGAGACAGTTTTTCCATTCTCTTAGTCTTCTTATGGAGCATTTGCACACAAAACCTCCCACAGCTCTTCCTGAGGTAGGAAGCCTTTGGAGGGCATGCTGGAGTGCTCAGTTTTTCCTTCACAACGAGCAAGGCAATTAATGCACGGAAAGTAAAGGCTTTCCCCCCAGGAGATGGAAGCTCCTTTGCTGGCACACCCAGCTCTTCTTAGCGAGCACTAAGCATTAGTCATGAACACGAACTCCCCAACCTCCAGTCCAACTGGGGTGCATTTAATGCTACATAGCACAGCCTTTATTCATTTTAATAAACACCCGCTCACTTAAGTAATACCATTGATGTCATCTGTATGAGCAAGAATTGCAAAATCTAGCTGCTTTTAAGTAGCATTGTGTGTTATAGGGTTGATTTTAGAACAGTTATGACTTTTTATCCATTCAGCTTATGCATCCTGTCTCATTGTCCAGTTGAGCTCTGAGCTGCCCACCAAGGTGACAGATTCTTGTTCATCCCAGAGGCCATGCAGTCTCACAAGCTTCCCTTTACCTTCCCGAAGGATATCTGTAGGTACAAAGCAACAACCTTAATAGTAACTCTCTCCTTAACTTTAGTCCTTGGTATCACTTTCAAAATTACTGACAGCCAACTCTCCACTATCTTTAGGATTCCAGATGCCAGCAGAAACCAGGTGCAAAAGAAGGAAATAACATTTCCAACTCAGATATGCAATCTGAATTCCTGAAGTGCAAAGGATTGCACATATGCTGTAATGCAAACCCTGGGAGGTAATGTTTGCCTGTAGTTTGACTTTTCACAAAGATAACGAGGGAGTAAGCATACATCTGATTTATGAGTTAAGCTCGTTCTGCCTCAGCTCAGCCAGTTTGCTCATATGTCAGAGCAGCTCATAACTGGGTAGTAGCTTACTGCAGTGAGAGAGGCTAGAGCTAATATGACTGTGGCTGGACATTTGGGGCAAGCTATAGTCACATACACTGACTCCAAATGTATTTCCACCAAGAGAAGCAGGTGACTTACTAAGCTTTGCAAATCAAACAAGGTGAGAAACTGTGGGATACTTTGATACAACAGCCTTTTTCTAAGTATAAAAAAAGCCTGCAGAGAAAAGAACATGGGTTCAAACTGTGGTTTAAGCACTGAGTTTTCCAGTTGGGAGACATGAACAAGGGTCTGGGCAGCTCTTAAACATCCTGCTGGAAGGGGTCAAGCATAAAGCAGATGCCTCACAATTTCTCCAAGGACCTTGTCCATGACTGAGCAGGGCTCCACCGCCAATTAGATATAGCAGAACTGAGCTACAGAGACTCTGTAAACAGACCCATGCTGGAGGAGCCTTGCCAGGGGGATGCAGGGATGGTTGGGACTGGGAGGACACATACAGCAGGGTACCATGTTCCAGTGGGATGTTCACTGTTTGCTCACTATCTGGTGTCCACCACTGGATGAAGGATATTGATTTGTAGCCTACCCTATCAACTGGTGTTTGTGCCTGCACTGCTTGCACTGAGTGGATTGCATCATTGTTCCAAATGATCCCGTACGTGATCATTTTCTTCCACAGGACTTGAGCATGAAAGACATTACTTACTTTCAGACTAGGCCTAGCTAGTCTTTGCCCAACAAGGAGCCCCAATGGATCTGTCTTACCTGTAGTAAGAGGGGATTTTATGTGGGAAGAAAGGGATCTTGCTGACTTAAATAATGACAAAGTTCTTGACATCCTATGTAGTAAACAGGGAGTGAAGGGCTGGAGGAGTTAGGAGAACAACAGCAGGAACAGGGTAAAATATGGACACAAGACTCTAGCAAAAAGAAGGTGATATCTAGGGCTAAAGAGTCAAACTCTTAGAAACTTATGTGCCCCTGTGCTAAAAGCACATCTATGCTGTGGGTTCACAACACAGAAGCGAGTGCACAGGCATGTAGCTTTTTATGTGGATGCAGGGAGCCCTTGACACGTAGCAATGCCAGCAGCCAGCAGGCAAAGAGCTGGGAGCTCTGCTAAAGTTGCCAAAACACCCCGAGTCTGCTCGCACCACCTGCAGTTCACTGTTCTGGTCATTCTCTGTTTACCTGTTGCCTCGCTACAAGCAGTTGAAGCTCTTGGCAAAAGATGGCCCCTGATGACTCTTCTCCCCATGTTGGTTGTCATTTTCTTGGCATTTGGCTTGGCTTCTGTGTGTACAGGCCTCTGCATGCACTGCCTCCTTGCAGATATGTGCAGGGTGTGGTTACAAAGCATGCACAGGGTTTCTTCCTAGCAGAGGACATACTTCTACTAGCTTATGTTTGCATAGGACTTGTAGAACAAAATAAAGGTCAACCCTGTATATGTTAAGAAACATCCTGAAACCAGGGGAGAAACAAGCATCAATGGGAATCATGTTTTAATAAGTCACAGGAAGAAAATAGCTTGTGTAAGGTCTGAACTAGCTATATGAGCAGACTGGGTGGACCTATGCCATTGAAGGGCTATAAAACAGTCCGTGCTGGAAAAAAAAGAATTCACTAATATGCACATGTAAATTTTTCACAACGAGGTGGAAACATCAGAAATAACAATATCAGCATCTGCCTGAGGACAGTTGCTACCTCCTTATAACCATTTTTTTTTTTTTTTTTTTTTGCATCTGGTTCCATTTATGACTCATACTTCCCAAACAAGCCATATGTTGCTGCAGAAGGCCTTTAACTTTGCTTGATTCATATTGAGCTGTATTCCTGGCTGTCAGCCAAGTAAATGTAATAAACCCACTTTTTCCATCAAAAAATAAAAATGAAATCCCATTTTCAGTGAGATTTAATTAGCAGCCAGTAAGTCATTTTGGTGTTGAAAGCATGCACACTCATGTTTTGTTATAGCCTGATTTACACCTTCAAACTCCATTGTAGCATTCGTTATACTACAGAAAGATTTTCTCTCCCCTCTGCCTCAGCCTTCATTTCACTGCAGATCCTACAGCATTTGAATGATGGTAAATTTTTGGAAAATGTTACACCCTCTGATCTCTCCTCTTTGGATGTCACATTTTGCATCACCTATTTAGAACATTGTGACATTGATGATTTTAACACCCCGAACACCAAGCTGACAACGGTAATTTTTGCTGAAACAGGCAGTCTATCAAGAAACTTGTGTATAAAATCAGGAGCTGGCACTCTATTAAAGCCTGCAGAATACAGATGACTAAATCATTGCCACTGCTGATGTTTCTGAAACTAACAGGTCAAGGTTTGGGGGGCAAAAACAGTCAGGGACTTTCTTCTTCACTCTCCTTTTTTAATTTTATTAAATTCTCAGGTAATGAGCATTGTGACAACAGGGTTTTGGCTCCTGTCTCATATTCCCCCAAGGAGGGGTAACATTTGACAACATTGGCCTTATTTTGAATACCTGATTTTTAAGAAAAACAGCAAACTGAACCATCAGATGGTTTAGCTGGTTCCCTTTCCTGGAAAATCAGACTGCAAGAGCCAGGAAACTTTGCAATCTCTAGGATACAGAATTTCTAAGCACTTTTCAGGAGCTCGTGGGACACTGACTGGACAGAGCAGCCTCGAGCAGTGAGATCCTCAGTAACGGTCACCCTGGAGCCCCCCACCAGCCCCCTGCCCTTTCCTGTTGGCCTGAGCCTCCCAGCCAACACTGCTCCATGTGTAGTAGCAGCTGTGGAGAAAGCCCAGCCAAAGTTTAGGCTGCTTAAAGCAGCATTAACTCTCACTTGGATTTCTGCATGGAAATCCAGAGGGTTAGCACAGGGCAGTGCTCTAGACAGTGGCTGATCCTTTGCTTTCCCAGGCTGGCATGGTTCCAGCTCTGCAGAGAGCCAGCAAAAACGTTTCGCGGGATCCCGCAGAGCAGGGGCAACACCATGGGGGTGTTATCCCACTCAGCTTCTTCCCATACTCTGTGGTAATGGATGGAGCAGGCAGCAGGGCTTAGCTTGCAATATCACTCAACCCCCTTCACCCCCCACCCTGAGAGATCAGCTGGATCTGAACCCCTTGTGCTCACAGTAGGGCCAGAGGAAATACAGATGGAAAAAACTAGTAGGCTATTTAGCTCATCTTCTGCCAGAGAAAGGCTGCTCTCTGCAGTACACCATGCCTTGGTCTTTTTTTCTTTTTTAAATAAGTTTAACCCCCCCACACTACACACTACTGAGTGTACAAAGAAAACTTCTGAAAGATTTGAGTCCAACACGTCTCTCTGTGCCAGTCCCATGAGTTAAAATGTCATAAAGAAACATGAAAAAAAAGAGGAAAAACTTTGTCACAAAATTGGTCAAAGTCTCTACTTTATCACTTTCATTTTTTTCTGGCAGTAAAAAAAGAGCAGGCTATTTCAGCCATGAATGTTTACTCGTTGTTTTCATTCATTTGGTTTTTTCCTTCTTTCTTTCTGGCTAAATATGGATGTTGTGCAGGGAAGAAAGATTGTGAGAAATAACAAATGGAAGTGAAGTGCCAGACAACATTTAGTCATTAAGAAGTTTTTAAGGGCCAGATTTTCACATGTGCGCAGAAGTCAGCAGTTTCTGCCGGGAACAAGTGCTCAGCACTTTGGAAAACTCTGACCACTTCATCTAAGTGCCTCAGTCAAAGCCTCCAGCTCTTCAGAAAACCTGTTTTTTTTTAAAATAGTCACTCTTTTGAAGTAACCCTTTGGAGGTTATGAGCATATACCTATTTAGGAATAATAAGCATACAGGTGTTTCCCCCCCCCCCAGCATTCATTTGCCTTGCAGACTACACAATGCCACTGTTTAGAAGGCCAACGTTAATGCACCTGGAGGAGTCAGGGCATTTACACCAGCATCAAAGACATTCAGGGAGCAGCTCCTTCCATGGACCGGAACTGCCCCCCCATGACCCCCCTGCCGTGACAGAGCGCATCTGAACCAGGCAGAGACCTTTGCTTCTCTAGGAGCAGATGGGAACGAAAGAAGTTGAAACGACAAAATGCCAAGTACTCTGACATCCCTGCAACAGCGAGATTTCTCATCACCTCGTGGAAACAAGCCTTCAGAGACTGCATCTCCTGCTGTTAAAATGAATGTGGAAACTCCATTAGTTTCTATGGCATGGAGTCAGCTTCTTCTTATATTCTGGCAGGGGAGAGGGAAAGGAAATGCTGTTCTGCAGTACGGAGACGGATCTGCCTCCATTGGCTTTCTTGACCTTGCTGGGTGTTCATGGGGCTGTACGTCGCCATGCATATTCATCCCGGCTGCTTTGCTTAGCAATACTCCTGTCAGTTAAGAGATGTCACTCAGCAGGAAAAAATGCGAAAAGGCTGTTTATGTGGTAATATTGTTTTTGTTTTTAAGCCTGCTGCTGATCAAGTTCCCCTCGTCATGTCAGCTTTAGCATGAATATTCATACAATGCAGAAAAGAAAGGAAACTCACTAGAGCAGAAATTCTTACTGATTTTCAAAAAACTCTTGTTTTCTTCTACCACTGCTCCCACCAGCCTGCAGTCCAGCCAGCAAGCAGACAACATCTTACAGGTTATTTGTATGCATAAACAGAACTCAGAGATGTTAGGTTCCTAGTGTCCCTTAGCTGCTCTACAGCAGAGGTGCACTGGCACTACTGAAGCTAGCTTGATGTGCTCTGGGAGATGATTTTACAACATACAGCAATGCACAGCACAATAGGAGGGCATCCTTCTTTCTTAAAGCTGTCACCAAGGCACCATGTGCCACCAGTTGTCAGCACAGAGAGCCAGCAGTCCCTGAAAGCCCATTCCTTTTTAGGGATTCCAGTGGTTCATGGTCCTTGCAGGGGTCTGCTCCCAAGGATGAGTTTAATCCAGTTATGCTTCCATAGTGGTCCAGCTCAAGGTTATCTTGTATTAAAAGATAGAGACATTACTCTTGTGCTTAAATTCATCTCTTGCCTAACAAAGCCCTACATATATGAACCACACGCTTAGGGTACCTCTATACTCACAAATTAAAGAAACTCTTAAAAGGAGTGTTCCTCACCAAGCACAATCATTTTGAAAAGACTTCTGTACACATAACATCAGGTTATTATAGCTCATGTAGGCATCACACAGGGGCAAAAGCCAAATGTTTCACAGGGAAAGATGTTTCCTACATTTCCGGTGCTACTGGTGGTACTGAATACAGTTAAAAGCAGGCATATTAAAGGCGACACCAACATATGTGATAGATGTAGCAAATGCAAAGCCCTCCCAGAAAACTGCAGAGCAAGTCAAACTATCCAGTACTTTCATCTTAAATTGAGCCTCCAGTAAGTATATGTTCAGGGTCTGTGTTTAGTGCATGTAGTCTGTGTATGAGAAAAGGGCATAGGGACATCATCACAGTAATAAATTCAATTAATACACAGACTGCTTTTTTCATTCACGCAATTTAACTGAAAAAAAAACCCCTCACAAAATAGTGGCTAGACTAAAACATATGATGTGTTGTGCAGGTTTTGCATTGAATATCCTGGATTTACTTTAAGGATATTCTTTAAAGAACATTGATTGGGATTTTCAGGGGTGACTAAATGACTTAAAAGAATAATTCCCATTGACTTGTTCCACTGTGCAATGGAATAAATCAATAAGGCTTGTTATCCCTGAGCTATTTAGGCCAAAACCTAATAAAGGATTCAGGGATTATAGCACCTAACTTTTGGGGCTTGTATCTCATTCTGAAGACTAGAACTGTCACCTGTCCCACCTCCATTGGACATGAGAGAGTCAGCCACCTCAGAAAAGAGCTTCATGCCAAGTATGAAGCATGTTTGAAAATACGCTCTCCAAGCTGCCTAAAAGGTTGTAGGCAGGTTGCTGCTTGAGCTTAGTCCTTATCCTTCAAAGTCTCTGTCACACCACTCAGTGGCCTTCCAGATGGCTCTATCCCTACTGAGCGTGCACATCCCAAGAGATTTTCGTCTTGGGGGCAATAGGCTACAATCTTGATGATCCAGTGAATCTTGAACTTTCTGCTTCACAGAACTGCAGCAGGAAAGAAAAGACACTTCTACTCCTTGTGAAGTGCTTAGGGCACCCTCCTAGGAGACTGGAGATGTTGATCTAGCCAGTTTCAACACAGATTTGGGTTTTTTTAAATACCCAAGGAAGGAGACTAAGTCATTAGGCTAATACGTAAGAGGTGGTGGCAGCACTTGCCAGAATTATAATTCACAGGGGAGGCACATTTCATCCTATATCAGGTATTTTTAAAGACCGTTGGAGGACCTAGGCCAAGAAATATGTAGTTTCTGGAGTCCAGGTCAGTTTGGGATGGAAAGAGGCATGAAGAAGTTTTGAGGTAAGAAGTTCAGATCACGCTCAAAAGCAGGAAACGGCCTTAAACAAGTAAGTCACCTTGTAAGCCTAGATGCTACTGGGGTTAAACGTGAGCTGACTGCTACATTCTTGGATTGAAATTTTTGTACTTAAGTAGCTTGACTCCATTTGGGTCTGTTATAGCTAACGATGTCCTTTATTGGTTCTATTTCTTATCCACTGCTGATAGTGTGTCCTGCCAGCGGGAAAGTCCACATAAAGGTATTTGATATGCAACAGAGTTACTAGCCCAAGTCAGAATCTAAATCTTCACAAGGGGATTGTGCCAGCAGTTATGAGACCAATACGCTCTCTGTTTTGCTGACGCAAATAAATCCTGAAGTGACTCTGGTGACAGTATTCTGCAAGAAGGGAATAAAGAGAGCTTGCCAGAGCATCTGTATTTCCCTCGTGCTTTACAAAAAAAAGACACATCCATCTTCATAGAAAATTATGACCTCCTTGAACAATATAATAGGTAATTATATTACCGACTCAGAAATTCTACAGCACACTGCATCTAAAAATCCTCATTCAGTTCTGCAGTTTTCTACATTACCCTATTAAATCTCATCTTTTCATCCCTTTAAACACAGATCTTTTACATCAGAGACCTCAGAGATACTATTCTTCTTCCCATCAGACCTGTGTGTACCCACTGCACCTAGTATTTTGGAAGACCCCCCCTCCCCATCACCCTCAGAGGGGCTGTCAGCACACACAGGTGCCACCAGTCTTGCCTGGACACGAACAGCCCGGGGCAGGAGCCATTCAGCTGCGTTCCCGCAGCACTGAGCCCAAGCCCATAGTGCTCAAGGCATGGTGTGTTAGCTCAGCACAGCAGGGCACAAACGCAGCCCCACACCATTACCACTGATGGCTTGGAGTGGGTTGCAATGGGGACAGCAGGCAGAGCGCTCACAAAATTAGCTGTCCCTGGTCCCTGTGCTGTACCCACTATATTGGTTCCAAAAATTGCTCATGCTTGGGAAAATTTTGCCGGATATGTTTGCCTTCCTCCTCCACACCACTTGCAAAAGCATGAGAAGTGGGCATCGTCGGTGCCTAGGCCTTGTATGAGGATATGCTTTTTTTTTTCCAAGCACTGTATAAACATTAACTCATTAAGAAAATAAAATTAAGGTCATAAGTATCCAAAACCTCTTTAGGGTTGCTCCATTGTAACCCAAAAATATCACATGTAATTTCAGTGATACTTGCTCAATGATTAACAAAAAAAAAATAATATAAATGCCCCAAGGCCAAGAAGATGGATGGCAAATTGCAGCTGCAAATTAATTAATCAAACAAGCCAGAGGTAACTCCCACATTAAGGGGGTTGTTTATAAAGGCAATGTTAATAGAACATTTACCACCAGGGTTGCCTGATTCCCTTTTAATAAAATATCTGTGATTACCTGATTAGCTGATCATTGTGCGGAGCATTTTGTTCTCAATACAGCCATGCAGCCAAGGAGAAGAGAGGCTTTTATCAGATAAGGCTTGATTATTTAAAACGTATAATTGACTTCTCCTTTTTTAATGAAAGCATGATCCAACAAGCTGCTTGCCTCCAACTACATATACTGCTTCTCCTCTCTCTGGTCTGAGATAAGCCAGTTTTCTGGCACACGCTTATCTTGGCAAAGTTACCATAATGATCAGGAATAAAAGTAGGAACACTGCAGTGGATATGAGAAACCTTTAATGGTTAGAAGCAGTCACCGTCCATTATGGTACTATGCTTGTCATATGCCATCATGCTAGAATTATGACAATGTACCACCACCTGTGGTTCTACCACCACATAGTATTATTGGAGAAATAAACCAGTTTAGTTTGTTAATATCTGAGGAGGCCAAAAGATGATCCACACTTTTTGCTGCTGCTCACATTCTTTAGGGTGGCCCTTGTGCAGGAAAGCAGTGCTTGGGAATAAAAGATTCTGATCATATAATAGAACACCGATAAACTTGGAAAATTCAAAGAACACATGAAAACTAGACACCTCGTGCATGTAACTGTATATTTATTTCTTTTTAAAGAACACTCCTTAAATGTATTGTAATTCAGTATACAAACTTGGTTTCACAGATTTATAATCCACTAAATAGCACAAAATATAATCCAGGTCGTGGGTTTCTTTCATCTGTGTGTGTGTGTGTGCATGTGTGTTTGAGAGCGCGTGTGCGCGCACGCATGCTGCTGGTGGTAGTGGTAACCCACCACACGTGTTCAAACACAAGCCCGGGCTTCTCCTGACTTCCCTCTGGAGCAAACCTCACCCAGCTGGAGACCCTGCTCTGGAAGACTGTGACTTTCTTGCCCATGAATCCCGCTCCTTGAAGAGGCCCAGGTGGTGGTGCTCTCTGCCTCCCCAGCAGGGCCATGCTCCTCCATCCATGGGATGGGAGCTTCCCTTGAAGCTGACTAGGGTACCGCAGCAGGGAGTGACCAGCCATGGTGTTCAAGTGCAAGGAAACGTGTTTTTTCCCTGCTCCAAACCCCTCTCTGACACCCCGGGGCACCTCTGCATGACACCTACGCCCCACGGTCGGCCCTTGCAAGCAGGGGACTGACGGGGCTCAGCAGGCGCTGCTTGTCTAGCCATCGGGCCAGCTCCTTGCCCAGCTCCGTGTGGCCGTAGGGGCCTCACCATCCTGCTGCTGGAGGCAGCGGAGCTGGTCTGGCCGTGGCTGGACTCAGCCTCCCAGCAGCCAGCAGTGCCCTGGCTCTGCTCCCGGCAGCACCGTAAACCTTGCCTGTCCCAGTGAGTTACACAGATGGCACCAGTGATGCACTTGCACGTATTTACATGGGGTGGAATGTTTTCCCATAGCTTTTTAAAGGAGTATATAGATCAACATGTTCACATAAGACCAAATACTTTTAATATATTTATAACTGTTTTATAAAGCTTTGAAAAAACTCACAATAGCACATTGTTTTACTTTAATGCTTTACGGTACTATCAGTTTAAAATCACAATCAGCACTTAAGTTATAGTCAATCCGGCAAACAAGAGACCAAAAAAAATTACAAGAGTTAAGAACTGACTGATACATCCTTTATCTTTTTTTTTTTTTTTTTAACTAATGCATAAGTGCAGAATAAGATAAGATACTCTAGTTTAAATATCTTGTTTTACAATATACATTTTGTTCTAATTACGCAACAGTAAATCCCATGCTTCACATAGAAAAGCAATCCACAACATTAAGAAAAAAATTTACAATTTATGAAACAAAGTAAATAAATATTAGTATTACAGAATCAGAGCTGTACATAAAAGCTGTTCAGTTTTAATCATATAAAAATATGTTTTAGTGCAACCTCACATATATTGATGCTGTTTTGCTTTACATCATTTAGATCCAAGTGTCCAAAAAAGGAAAGAAATTACATTTATTACAAAGCAGATACACAAATTCTAAAATATGTACAAATTACTGCTAAAAAAATGCTTATAAGAATATAAGCAAAGTAAAGAAAAGGCACAAACATCTGTACAATTTAAAAGTACCAGACCCAATAAGAATTTCAAATTTAGTTTTGGTCAGGCTCATGATGACTTGTTATTTTATCTAATTCTTTTGATATAACAAAAGTATATATAATAGCAAACTACTGTAACTTAGAACAGGCATGCTGTAAAGTTGAATACTTCTTTTATCTCTAGAAAAAAAAAAAAAGTGGGGTAAATGTATGGGTAAAAGTCTCCATGCATCTCAGATCAATGTGGCTTGCTCTTCTCAGATGACGGATCTTTTCTTTCCTGTGTGCTTGATGAAGGGTCGCTCCTGCTGTGAAAGCCCAACTGCCGGACGTCCACAAAGCTCTTGCTGTAAAAGGTGGGATGGGCTAACGCAGTCTGTGATGTACCAAAACTGTCCTGTTCACCACCGTGCAAGTCAGGATGGGTGGCTGAGGCACAGGTCTGGCCTGGCTCAGATCCACTAAAGTGTTTAATGCTAAAATGTGCACTTTCTAAGGGTTTCTGGTGAGGCTCAGAAGGCCTCTGCAGCTGCTCCGCCCCGTGCAGAACGGCTTCTTCTGTGGCGATTCGCAGAGAGGCTATGGCTTTTGTACAAGTCTGTATGTTCTCCTCCTGCTCCCTCTCAGTAGCTACAACACCTTCCTCTGACGTGCTCTGCGTCAGCAACAGCAACGGAGAGGGGGGCGTGCTGGAGGAAGCAGTGGGGTGCAAGCTGTGCGGAGAGGTACGTTTCTCGTGGTGCTTAGAAATACTATATGATTCCTTTGCAAGGATTTCTGCAGTTCCTCTTTGCTTTTCCTCAGAGCCCTCCCTCTGCAGGGCCAGAGTGGACGGAGAATGTAAACCTGAAAGGGCCACCGGTACTGAATGGACCATCTGGATACCCCCGATAGGCATCATAGGGATGGGTGCTCGGATCTGTTGCTGGGAGTGTAGTGGAAGGTGACTGAAGACGTAGTCTCTCGGACCTTCAGGGAACGGGCTAGACCCGTGGTGCTCCATACCTCCTTTTTCTCCATATACGTTGAAGTAAGGCCCCTGAGACAATCCCCTTCTCTGTAACCAGAAAAAAAACATAAAACAAAAGAAATGTCAGTGCTGCTACTAGCAAAATTCTTGTCTGGCAGCCAAACCACCTATCTGCTTTTCAGTCTAACACAACCTCTCATTCACGCAGCACCTTTCATCCAGATGGATCCCAAAGCATTTGGAAAACTCCACTAATTGCTTATCCAAACAACAGAGGAGGTTTTGCTTAGCTCAGCCCTAGAGGGCTCATGCCTCTGAGGTGAAAGGCAGCAGCTATTTAAGAGTTTTCAGCAACACAATGCAGCAATTTAGGTCAGGAAGTGAAGAGTATTATATTCAACTGAAACTGCAGAGAGAATTTGGGGTAGATAAAGTTTCATTCCCCAGGAGAAGAATCCATCTTACCCTCTGTTTTGGCAAACTGTGCTAGTATTGGCAGTCCATGCTGGGTATCAAGATTTTTTTGCAAAGAAATACACATCCGTTCAGCTCTGGAGCCTCCAGCATGAGAAAGACATGAACCTGCTCAAGCAGGTCCAGAGGAGGGACACATAGATGACTAGGGAGCTGGAGCACCTCCCCTGTGAGGACAGGCTGAGAGAGTTGGGGTTATTGAGCCTGCAGAAGAGAAGGCTCTGGGGAGAATTTATTGCAGCCTTGCAACCAAAAAGGAGCCTATAAAAGAGATGGGGAGGAATTCTTTATTAAGGAGTGCAGTGACAGGATGAGGGGTAATGGTTTTAAACTGAAAGCAAGTAGATATAGATATTAGGAATAAATTCTTCACTGTGAGGGTGGTGAGATACTAGAACAGGTTGCCCAGAGAAATTGTGGCTGCCTCCTCCCTGGAAGTGTTCAGATCCAGGCTGGATGGTGCTTTGAGCAACCTGCTCTAGTGGAAGGTGTTCCTGCCCATGGTGGGGGGTTGGAACTAGATGATCTTTAAGGTCCCTTCCAACTCAAACCATTCTGTGATTCTCTGAACACTCTGATGCCACCACTGCTTGGCAGTATGGGAAAAATCTGACTGCATGTACTTATCTTCTGCTGGATGAAAGATCATGCTCTGGAGTCCCAGAGAAGGCACTTGCTCCCCATAAGCTTTACCCAGTCCTTGATGAAAGTGGATGGGTATTTCCATGGAAGTTCAAGTGCCTCTGTGCAATAAAGACCCACATTTTTATTGTCATTAAGACAATGGAGTAGCACTCTGGCCTGTCTGTAGTGTAAACAAATAATAACAAAAGCACAGGCATTAGCTGTGAGTGAAAGTGATGATTCTATCACTGTGAGACTCACCCACTCATAACGGCATTGAGAAGAATGAGGGATTTTGTAACGGCTAATAAAAAACAATCTTGCAATATTGACATTTTCAGTGCCTTCCCATTAGTTCCTGCCTTGGAAGAATGAATAGACCCATCTTCACTTGGTATTAAATATGCCCTGGGCTTTTGCATTTCTCTTTTTTTTCATTCTTAACTTTTAAAATTTGTTTTCCATCTGATGATTAAGTAGCATTTATGGCTGACCAGTGGAATAATGATGACAGAAGTGAAGGATGACATTTTTATAATTGTGTGTGGGATTTCACCATACAATTCTCAGGGACTCCCATAGGAAATCAAATGAATGAAAATGCTCATCTCTGCTCTGTAAATTGACCAAACACCTATCAAGTGCCCCAGAGCTGTACTGCTACCACAGCCCTGGTGTGGCAGCCCAGGGACTGCACTGCTAAATGCCAATGCATTAAAGTGGCAGCACTTCACTTCTGGGAAATCCTAGATCTCAAGGCATTAAGCAACCTCTTGATCCCATCCCAGGGAACTGGTTTAGGGGACAATTAAAGATTCTGTTTCTGTGCTACCCAGGGGCTCAAAATCACTGTGCTCAGACGCTCTGTCCTGTTTGATATAAATCAACATCGAGACAGGAAGGGTGACCCATAGTCATCAGATTCAAAGTTAAGAGATGTTATTATTCAGAGACTAATTTATGTTGGGAATTTTCCTCTTCAGAAAGTGAGACACTTGAGTCTTATAAAAGAGATACTGTTATAAGAAAGCACAGTGACAGCACGTAATACTGCTGAATGGGGAAAAATTTACAGAATAAACTGCAGTTGCCAAGTCACCAGACATAGTTCACCTACCCTGTCAGCTCTTCCTATCACTAACTTCACCTCTGCATAGCTGCTTTGCCCCCTTTTTATTTTCCCATCTTTGGTCCGTCAATCTGTTTCTCAGCCATACCGTCCTCTTGGCTGTCCTAAATCATGACATTTATCACTATTGTATCTGATGTGAAGGTGGGCTAAGGGAAACAGAGCAAAAGTAACAAAAAAAAGGCATAAAACTCATCAAAGAACAAACCTAGTCACACACAGATCTCTTAACAGAGAACGATGTTGGCTTTATGTTGTACCCTGCCACAGTTTCAAAGCCGAATAGAGCAACAGTCTGTCCCTGTTGGATAGAGATGGATAACTTGACAGAAACTGCTACATGCTTCAAGATCAGCAGTATTATCCAATGTATGCCTCACATGCCTGATTTTTACATAGACAGTGACAGTGTGTGCATGTCCACTGGACGCCTTCCAAGCCTGTCTGAGCACGTATCAGATTAACTTTCTCTAGCTCTGGCAGATAAGTTTGGAAACGGCCAACAGAAATGGTTACAGGAATTAATAACTGTTCATACTTCTTACCCTGCTTTTATTTCCTTTACCAACACCTAGCATTTTCATACCTATAAGCAGACACACATATACATATTCATGGGGAAAGAGTGAGTATTAGAGGAGCTGTCTTCTTTTTACAAACATCCTGAAAATCCAAACATTTTTTTCCGTTGACAGGGCACTGAGCACAGTGTGGAAAGTCATGGTATCTTTTTGTGGTGCAGTCAGAGTGGGTTGCTGTCAGCACAGTGAGATGAGCTCCTCTCTTTGTCATGCGACGGAAATCCAGTTTGTTTCCTATTCATTCTCATTTGTTGCAGTTTAACATATTTCCCTCCAACTTCAGGTGATATAATTTCTCAAGCAACAATATTCTGTAGGAGTTTTTCACTAAAGTTTCTTCCCTGGTCATAAAGCTAGACTGCCACACCACAGCCCTGAGCAAAGCCATATCCAGCTTCACAGGTCCCACAGAATTCCTTAGGGATGAGATAGGGTTTACTCTGTATCTGGTTCACCACCCAAAACAGGCTGTGGGGGATTAGGAGGAAGATCACATTTCAAAGCCAAGCACCTTCCACAGACATCCTCCTGGCAACCTCAGACCACAGCTTGCAAAAAATAAAATGTCAGGTGGAAAACAATCTAATTACCATATCATAATGTACTTGAGGCTTTTTGAAGTTAAAAAACAGAAAATGTTGAACTCTACTGTGAAATTCAGTAACAGAGCATATTGCTGATGTGCTTTCTAATAGATGTGATGAATAACAAAGTGACTATATATCTGTGTGGACTTCAGTTTCAGGATCAGCTCAATTTCTAGTCCTACTGAGAATGTACCATAGCAGCCTGAAGACACCAGTGGACCTATTTACAGTTTACCTGGACTTTAGAAGTTTTACACTGTCTCTCTGTACTAGAATGCATTTCACTGAAGATAATAAAGTAATGAGTGCTTGGGAAGAGAATTAATATCCATATGGCTGGGACAATCAAAGGACCTTAAGTCCTATTGACTTCGAAGTGTATATAGAGATGCTTAACTCCCTTCAGCTCTTCTGAGTATATTGAGACAGGATTCAGACTTCAAAATGAATCAAAGCTGCAACAAAAGAGCAACACAAGCAAAATCCACTACCTCCTAGAAGGTAAAACAGTTGCTAGGGACAGATTTGTACCTCTCACAGCAAGATATACTCACAGTCTCATTGTGTCTATCCCTGTGACTGGAAAAAGAGGCAAAAGCTCTGGTCTGCGCTAGGAAGTACTGGAGTGTACTAGGAGTGGGGATGAGCAGGAACAGAGTGAAATTGTTGGTGCTGGATCCCATGATGACAATGTAAGTGTTGTGGGGCTGGAGGGGAAGGTTGCATTGGATTAACTCTACATAGTGTCTTCTCACTCACTTGAGTGCCCACTCACAGTTTAAGTGCATCTGCTGCACTATTGGAGCACACTTTTCAGTTTATTTTCATCTCAAAACAATCCAGGTCACTTACTCCAGGACCGTTCTGCAATGTGAGTCAAAGCAAAAGAAATGTGACAATAGAGACATATGCATGATCCAAACTAAAATGCTAACAGAAATGCACTCAGGGTGAACAAAAACAGCCTTCCCATCTACTTTTTCTCTCAGGCTGGCATAAAATGACTGTGGAGAAGAATCAGAGCTCTCCAGTAATGGCACTAGCTTCCTCAGAAAGGAAAGGAACCTCTGGCATTAACAAAAGAGAGGATCCCAAATGTATGTAGAGAGCAATGGGGATCTGCCTTTAAATTTAAAGACGCCAATTTAACTTGCCAAAGCCAAATGTGCACCAGCATCAACCAGAGCCTCAGGCTACTCTGGAGAGGGTATCCTGTTGCAAGAGTGCATCCTGTTATTAACTGCCAAAGAAAAAAAAAGTGTATTTTTTCTGTATTTTTGTACAATCTACAAAAATAGTTACTGTCCCCATGCTCCTTTCCACTTGCCAAAGAAAGAATTTTCAATTGTTTTCTACGTGGTGTTTTCAATGCCAGAGGGCTTTACAAGCTCTTTGCACAAGACCACCAAAGTGCATGAAAATTCAATGAGAAGCAACGTGAAGGGGAACCAGGCCAACACTGGCCACAGAGGCTAGAGCAAATACATCAGTTTCAGTGGCGAAGAAAACTGGCCTCTTCTGAGAACTGCAGGCACCAGAAGCACAAAACTGCTCTTATTCCTGCAAGGACTGGGAACCCAATGCAGCTCTGAAAGAGGAACCAGGATTGTAATTGGCATGTGCATCACTGATGCAGTTGCTAACCGTGTTCCGATTTGCTGGATTTCACTTCTCTGAAGGTGAAAAACAGCCTTTATTCCTTTTTCTTCTCTGACAGCTTTCATTTATAGCAAGCTCAGGTGTTGTCTTCCCACGCACTGAATATAATAACTTGTGTTTCTCCTAAACTCAACTACTGTTTGGCTAAAGTATATCTTCCAGAAAGGCATCAAGAGGTGAGGAATCCAACTTTCCTTCCTTGCAGTCACTAATTAAGAGGGCAGTCATCCTCACTTGACATTTCCTCATTCAAATTTGCCTGGGCTTCACTTCCACTGTGGCCTGTATTCAGGTTCCAGTGACTGTACTGAGGTCTGGGCTTTTCTCTCAAAACACTCAACATGCCACTGAGTTACTGATGCTTTCTGTAAAACAAATGATCTTTTACATTGAGTTTTCCATTGCCACATCCCTGATCCTACCTCAAAAATAAGGTAAGTGTTAAAAGCCCAGCTGGCATGGTGGACTTTCCAAAAGAAGGAGCTAAGAGTGCTAAAAGAGCCTTACAATGTGCTAAACGCCTTGCTGGAAGGTGTGCATAACACACAAAGCAAACATTACAGCAAGAACTGTCAGATGGCCAAGGGTGACTGTTACATACCCTTTTGCCAGCATCAGCATGCATCCAAAATCTCTACTACAGGATGCCAGTGGAAGTGTCTTATGAGGGACATTAGGGACTGGGGCTCCCTGCACAACGTCATCTGCAGCAACTCATATAATCCCTTCCATTTGATACTAAGACATCATGACTGTTAAAATGGTGGTTCTTTATTCTCTTGTGTTTCCTTACTTTGTCAGTAGAACTGCTGACGGGGTTTGTATCCTCTCTCAGCTACACAGATTGCCCCTATGCAATGCAGCAGAGTTTCAGCACGTCCTTCCTCAAGGACTGCTTAGTCAGCCACCCCACTCTGATGCTCTCCCCAACAACTCACCAGGCCACAGGGCCATGTCTAAGATGTAGAAGTACCTGCATTGCTCTCTCCTATACCTGTGGCTACTTACACTGCAGCTTTCCCTTTCCCCTGAAAAGCTGTGAAGCTACATTTGGATCTGCCAGGCTGGTGGCTTCTCATCTCTGGTCCACCCCTGCTCTAGGCACCATGTCTCAGCTGCATCTCTCGCTCCATTCCCCCTCACTCCATTCCCAGACACAGATAACACTTCAGCCTGACTCCACGGAGAAATTCAGCCTAGAGCTCTGGAAATGCTGATTTTAAGAGCTCAGGGTTCAGTACTTCTTCTCTATTGAGAAGCACCACAAAAACTACACAAAGAGCTGAGAAGACTGTCAATGGGGAAGCAGGGAGGAGAGCCCTGCTGGGCCTAGGGCAGGGAGGCAGGAGCCCTGAGGCAGTGTGAACCTGTCACAGCTTGCCTGGCTTGAACTCACACATACAGGCTGACGAGGCAGGCAGTGAGAGGGCAGCAGCAACATCAGACATAGCAAGGGAGGCATACTAACTAACTATATAAATAAATACATACATACATAGCGAGGCCGTTCCTTAACTCTAAAGACCAAATTTATTTGTGGAGGGAGTGCTTCGTGAATGCTAGGGGTGGTCAAAAGTGCCAAGTCGGCAGTTTCTGAGAGCTGATTTACCGAAAGGGAACAGCACAGACAGCAGCTGTGCGAGTTTTGCATATTTCCATTTCCACCCAGATGGTCACGTCCCTGCCAAAGAAGCCAGTTGTGATGGTACTTTCTGCAGAGCAGACAGCTGCCCACTCCTGTCACACGATAATATCTTTTAAACTCCAGCCACAGATCCTGATTTCAATGGGCACCTTACTTTTCTAAGAGGTTCCATTTATTTTAGCATTTTTATTGCATTAAACAATACTTCATTGTTGGGCACTGCACTGCAGCATCAAAGCCTTAAGTCCTGATCTGGGCTCGATCCTGTCTGATAGTCTGGGAAGTAAAAGGTTTTACAGCGTAGAAAGAAGCCTCATATGCCATGTAAGCTTCCTGGACCATTTTAAAATAATATAATATATATATAAATATAATAAAGACAGGGCAGTTAATGTAAGCCAGTCTAATTTCACTGAAGTTAATGGAGCTACTCAGGCTTGTACCAAGTGAGGATTTGACCCTTAGGCTGCCTCTGTTGCATCTAACTGAATCAACTTCCTGACTCAGTCCCTGTCTATTCCGAATTTATAGCATTGGTTCCAGGAATTCCCACCAAGGCTCAAAGCTTCTACCTTCTTCTTCTTCTACAAAGCTGCAAAGTTTTTGACAGTGCTATGCACAAATTAGGCAAAAGCACTGGTTTTGGTAACAGGAGTGAAAATATTCTTTAATACTTACCGAATGCCCTACTGGAATAGATTCAGACTGTAAATATTGACCCATGGATAATGCTGGATTATGGTATAAGCCCCTCCGGGGAGATGCAGCTCTAACAGAAGTCATATATCTCCTCTCTCGCCTAGGAGACAAATCTCTTCGAACAGACACATCTTTCCCTGGTGACATCGGTCTTCTTGGCGATAGGTGACGTCTCGGTGATACGTCCCGTCTTGGTGATAACTCTCTCCTCAGCACAGCCTCCTTCCGTGGGGAAAGGTGCCTCATGGGTGAAATATCTCTTCGGGGTGAGAGATGTCTTCTGGGTGACAAATCCCCTTTTGGCATTAAATACCTCTTTGGTGAGTTATCTCTATAGGGTGAAGAATCATAGCCGGGTGACGACTGTTGACTGGAAGGTGAGAAGTCCCTTGGAGACGAACTGGGGTCTAACGAAAGTGTGTAATCCTCATCCATGCAGCTAGGTATGTCCAATCTGTCTTTATCCGGCTCAGAATCGGTACTCTTACTCTGGAAAAATCTCTGATACTCTGTCATCTGTGAGTCTTCACAAGAGTCGCTTGGTGTTATAAGCTGAGTAACCTGAATACTAGGCAAGGTGACCAAGTAACTGATGAGGGAGGAGTGTCCCATGGAAAGGGAGCCCTCAGGGGAAGCCCCCTGCGATGCCCCGGCTGAGTTGACCGACAGGGAGGAGAACCGAGGGGGCTGCGGGCTGGTGCTTCTTGATCTGGTTTTTGGTGTCGAGTCTCCCTGAGTATCATCAAAATCATCCTCATCCTCATCGTCATCATCATTATCATCACCATCCTCACCGTCTGACTCCTCTGCATCAGAAAACTGGTGTTCTGCTGACAGGCCTGCCAGGCTGCTACTCTTCTCTGCCTCCTGCTGCATGTCCTCCATGTTTTCTGAAACAGCCAGGGCAAGTCAAAATGGTGAGCACACATCTCACCTCTTAAACCTTCCACCACATTCATTCCCCACCCAGCACACTCATTGCCATCACTGGATGCGCTGCATTTGGGATGGCTGCGTAAAGCCAGTCATCATAGTCTCAAACCACAATTTTTCATAATAACACCTTAAAACTCTATACTTGAAAGAAAGTGTAAAAAGCAAATTTATCCTCCCCCACCTTGCAAGTTTGCTAAACATTGCCATCTCTCACATCTAAATTGAGATTGGGCACTTCGTATGAGACAGATGACAACAGGTCATACTTTCATTTCTAGCTCTCCTCATGTATCTTAGAATAATGTAGCTCAGATAAATGGATCAGATTTATTTTTTATACTTCCTGTTTATTAAAAAGATGCCACTTAATTAAAAAATGCCCCGAATACTCTTAATATATTTTCCCATGTCAGCCACTGTGCTAAAGTGCAATGAGTCATTTGCATACTCCAGAGGCCATTCCAACTAAATTAAATCATTCTGACATACCTGCTTCTTCAGTTTCGGCATCATCTACAGATGTCATTGATACTCCAAGCTCCAGGCATTTTTTCATGTGTGCTTTAGACTTCATATGTTTTGTCAGATTTCCTATGGACCAGAGATTAATCTAATTAACGAACAACAGCAAAGATCACTCTCAAAGTCAGGTTTTGGTGTATCTTAACTCCATTATCCTGCAGATGGGGGTTTTTAGTTTAAATAAAACCACAACAGTCAAGACTGACTCATGTGGTCTATTGCCCTTAGAGCCTGTTTTAATGAGAGTGGGTTTTTATATCTTTAAA
>WTSP01025060.1:0-43861 GCA_025331215.1 Actenoides lindsayi | reverse complement strand
CAGCCGGAGCCGACGCCGGGGCACATGGCTCGGCGACAGGCACAGGCGCCCGCAGAGCACCGCAGTATGAAGCCGAGCAAACCTACCAGAAGTACTCCCAGCCCTCCCCGGATTTTTTTAAGCCCGCTCGCCGTACCACAGCTTCAAACCAGCATGGAGAAGAAATTACGTTAGCGGGAGCCGCGGGCCGGGCCGGGCCGGGCCGTGCCGCACGGCGCGGAGCCGGCAGGAGGCGGAGTCGCACCGGCCCCGGCCGCGGCTTGCCGGGGTGCGCGGAGATCCGGGACGGTCACTGCCCCCGGCACCCCCCGGCCCAGCCCCGCGCTCTGGCGCGTGAGAGGACGGGAAAGCAGCCCAGCGCCGTCTCCTGACCTTAACCCCTCTTGCCAAGAGGAGACCACCCGCATTCGGCCGGGCGCCGGAGCCCTCTGAGCAGCCCCGCCGCTACACCACCTGCTCGCCCGGCTCCCCTCACCGCCCCGCAGCGGAGGAGCGGCGGTGGGGGGCGGACGATTGGCGGAGGCCCCCGCCCGCGGCCTCTCACCTGCAGGGGAAAGGTGGCCGCCTTGTTGCCCACGTAGCCGCGGACGACGTGGCTCTGGATGGAAAGCACCCGGCACTCGCGCTCGGGATCCATGGCTGCACCGCCCGCCCGTGCCGGGCCGAGGTGGCGGCGTCGGGAGCAGGAGCGGGGGGCGGAGCGCGGAGGGCGTCACGCGCTCGGCCTCCTCTCCTGTCACACACACCCCCCCCGCCCCAGAGCGCGGGAGGCGGGGAGCGCGCGGGCCCTCCAACGCCCCGCGGCCGTCAGGCAATCGGCGCGGACGACTAATGGCCGCCTCCGCCTTCACTGCCCGGGCGGGGGGGAGGCAGCCGCCGCGGCGGGGCTTGGTGAGGGGGGCGGCGGCGGCTTCCACCGGCAGCATCCACCGGCGGCACCTGACGGCCACCCTATAACCCCTTCCCGGCTCTCTCACTGCAGGTCTCCCCACGGCTTCCTCCCCGCCGGCACGCGGCACGCGCCGGCACGCGCCTCAACGGCCACCCATCCCGCACTTGGCGCGACGGGCGCAGTTGCTGTCACCGGCGTCACCCCGCAGGGGGAGCGGCCACAGTGCCCGTGCCCGCCGGGCTAAACCCTCCTGCCCCCGGTCGGCCTCAACCCTCGGGCGAGCTTGGTGCCGCCTCCCCCTCGGCCGCCTTTCCCAGCGCGAGGGCTGTGCCACTCACCCCGTTACCGGGGCGCCTGCGCAGCCCCGCGGTGCTGCCTCAGTGTCATCTCTCCCCAGCACATGGCCCCCGATACCGAGGGTACCACAGACACCTTGTACATGTTGGTGCTACCACGCGCCAGGCCCCGTGTCCCTTCCCAAACACCGCATGTGGTACCTGCAGCCCACACACACAGATCCCCCTTCGCCTGGTCCCACGTGTCATACTGTCTGCCATTGTGGCCTCTTCCCTGCCTTTGCTCGCACAAGGTGACAGCGCCTGATGTCTCACGTGTGCCTCCAGCGCCTGTAGCTGTACCCAAACGTTGGCCTGTGCACACAGCGTCAGCCACCCAACCCTCCCGTGTCACCTACTAACCATCACTGTGTGCTAACCACTGTCTTCTTTTCATGCTCCCCATTGCCTCGGTGCTAGCCACACCCGCCCCTGCGTAGTCTGCAAAGCCAAGAGCACCAGTGCTTCAGCTTTGCCTCCCCTAGTGACCAGAAAGCCCTGTAGAGCCACAGATGACACAGGCAGGCAGAAGCAGTGCCCTGCAGTGACATGCTGGCCCAAGCTGTAGGCGCCCTGACAGAGCACCACCCTCACAGTCAAGTTTTCAAGTGAGTGCAATTGTACGTTATTGACACATAAAAAAAAAACCCAACACCCAACCTTCGGAGGGCTGCCAAAGAGTAAAAGAAGATGTGTTGGCTGGCAAGTGCTACAATACATCAAGACTCTGCTGAGATAGGACTTCATAATGTGTTTGGGAATTTCATCTTCCTCTGACCATTAGTCATTATTGACCATCACAGGTTCAGTCAAAGATCCCTTCACAAGAAATCTCACCCAGTGCCTATTGTTCTTCTCAGTGGACAGCTTTAAATTGACTCTGGAAACAGCGTGACTATTTCTCAGACACCTGAAAGCATATTTTCCTCATCGTTTCCTCATCAGTAATCTGCTGGAAAATGAGGGAACATATTGCTCTCTTTTCTGTCATCACTCCAGTCACAAAACTTAGGGCTTGTTCTAGGCTGACCTTACTGCTGTTTCTCCATCACCTATAAATGTAGGTATTTTTTGAATTGTAGAAATGGGTGCATCTCCATGGAGTATAGATAGGGTCAGAATAATTAATGATCTGCACTATATGTGTTGGGAATGATAGGCACCATATATGCTCCAGATCGAACAGTCTGAGAAAGCATTACAAAACAGCATTTCATGTGAGGAGGTTATCTTGAGGGGACATAGGTCTGGGTGGCAGGGTAAGCCAGAAGAATTAGAGCAGAAGTATATATTGGCATGTGATCTTCCTCCGTTTCTGATCACCCATCTCTGTTCTCCACCTCCATGCTCCTTGCTTGCTTTCCTCTTCTGAGTCACTTGTCACATCCCTCAACCTTCAGGGTCCCAAGTCCCAATTGTCCTCCTTTCACCATCGTAGTATGCTTAGAGGCAAAGCTGCTTGACATGTCTGTTACCTCTTTCATATTCCTCGCATCTCTAACTTCTTGTGCCAGTCTTCCCTCTTATTTTTCCTCTGACTTGAACTATTCTTTTTCCCTCCCCAATAACTCCACCATTTATCCCCAGAAAATCCACATCTCTCTTCTCTTCTCTTCTCTTCTCTTCTCTTCTCTTCTCTTCTCTTCTCTTCTCTTCTCTTCTCTTCTCTTCTCTTCTCTAATTAAATGAGTTCTTGCTTCTGTATTGTATGGAGGGCTAGTTCAAAACAACAGTACATTTTCCCTACGCTTTGTCAGTATGAAGTTTAGCGTTAGGTTTGTTTGGAATGTGTCACAGCAGGGGTTGGGGCTCTACTCCTTTCAGATGGAGGCATCTATTATGATTGGGATGTTTGGTCTTGCATCGCAAGGAAAATAAAAGGATAAGAGTTGCCAACTACTGAGTATTGGTTTGATCTGAGTTTGTGAAATGCTAATTTAATTTTGTTTTATTTTAATTCAGTGGCATTTGCAGTGCCCAGGGAGGAAATATTATCTAGTTAACTTTTGCACAATCAAATTAAGATGTCTTTAAAGAATAGATAGTGATAGATGGTTTTCTAATGGACCTCTTGAAGTAGAGCTATCAACTAAATATATGTGGATGTGAGAAATTATCACTGGACCAGACAAAAGTGTAACGTATAGAATGGTTTTTATAGTGCACAGCGTAAGTCTTAGCCTAAGGTCTACCTGTCTCTGAAGTGAGAGATCAGGGGTGCCTTTAGTTGTTTGGGTTTCTTCACAATTAAATTGGTGAATAATTGGCCTGATTTCTAAAGAGTAAATACACACATCTTCTGTTAATTTCTCTTTTTTTCTTTTTAATCCAACTGTGAACTGTTTACTTGAGTGTTGGACCATAGAAATGTTATCTTTGTTTATATTGTGGGTTGGTTTGGTTTTGTTTTTTTTTTGTAGGGGTGGTAGGAAAAAATCCCCACAACTTTCAGTGGGACTCTAGAAATGGAAGTTAAAATGAAAGTTAAATGCTCTCGACTTTTATCCCTCTCTCTAAAATGGGAAAAAAAAAATGCAAACAAAAAACATCAGAAGTATATGGCTTCATTTTTTTGCATTAATACATAGCTTGTAGTTAGAATAATATTTATACTGTCGATAATAAAGATGCTGTTTAGCCTAACATGCCTGTAACATGAAAAATGGCCATGAAAATGATGACATGAGATCCTGGGTTTTTATGGTCTCATCTTCAGACTTCTATGAGGTAGCAAGTCCATTTCCCTTTTCCTCTTCTCCCTCCCTTCTCTCTTGTAACTACCAGACTACATTTGCAAACCGAAACCTGAAAACTAAATTGTGTTTTCCATTACCTCTGTTATTAGTAAAAGGGTCTGCTTTAGGATTCTGCATGAGGCAGTGTCAAAGAACAGGAGCTCATTGATGTGCTGAACCGTATTTGGGGCAGGAGAAACTCTTCCTCCTCCTCCTCCTCCTCCCTCCACGCCCCAGTGGGGAAGGTATCACCACATTTACTGAGTGAGGCTATGCAGTTTAATGGGAACTCATTAACACACTTACTCTGTGGTCTTGAATAAGTACTTAAAATTGTGTGGCTATGTCATTGAACTTGAATGCTTACTTGCCTGGTTCAGGTGAATAAATACACATTCCTGTGTCTTGAAAACATGTGGCTAATAACCCCTTGCTTCATACTGCTGAAAACCAGCAAGAGAACATACTGTACAGAGAAGAAAAAAATATATGAATATATGAAGAAAGTGTTACTTTGGGTCTGGATTGAGGAGAATTAAATTATAGCCTAGTCATCCACAGCTTTGAGAAAGGGGGGGAAAAAAAATTAATCTTTTAAGATATTTGTGTAGAATTTGGAGTGATCCACTTCATGGTGTTTATCTACTGGAAGTAAGTTTGCAATCCATTTATAGCTAACATTTCATAACGTAATGCCTTGTAAGAAAACAGGTTTTTAGAGGGCTTTTAACACATGGACCAAGAATCCATCAGTCTGAACATGGGACAAGAAAACATGTCAATGCCAAGTAATTAAACATTCATACTGTAAGCCATAGGAAACAAAAATAATTGATTGTTAAGCTTTCCATGTTTAATCTGATGTCAGCATGAGCCAGAGGTTTCCTAGAGTTTTCTTCTAATTAGCTAAATAGGTAATTACTTGGGATTAACAAATCCCAAATCCAGGGGCTCAGGGTTAACAGCTTAAAAATCAATAAAAATATTTATGAAAGGAATTGACTTCTGCCATTTCTGGGATAGTTTGGTGGGTATTTTGCTGCTGTTCTTGAGTGACACCTAGTGTGGATATTAAGCAAAAGTAGCAAATGCCTTTTCTACAAGTCCTCTGAAAACTAAGTTGACTCAGCTGTAATTTATTGAAGTCTTAATTTTACAGAGCAGCTGCATATCTTGGCCACTCAGCTATAACTTCAAACACCATATTAATCAAAGAAGAAATATTGATCAAAAGGGAGTAATACAAAAGGTTAACAGTTCATTTTGTGAAGTGCTTTTTTACAATTAACATTAGAAAGTTCTTAAATCTAATTTTAAATTCTCCAAGGTGCTTTGGCCTTGTCTTCTTTTTTTTTTTCTCCAAACAGATATTAATGAAGTGATGCAGTAACTGTAATTATCTGTAGTAATTTTCCCTGTTTCAGCTAAAAGGCCAAAATGATGTGAAAAACAAATTTGCTTCCCAAAGTCACTTAAAGTAGCTGCTGTCATAGAGGTTTTTAGATCCTACCAGTGTAGTTCAGGTCTCCCTGTGGTTTTGTAGATAGCTGGATTAGGTATCCCTACCCCCCAGCCAGGATACGTGCACCGAACGCTGCTCAGAATGGATATTTTTGTCTTGTTTATTTATTTACCAGTGCACATCAATATAATATGACGTGCCCCCTGTGTTTCCCAGGTCCTTATTTACAAAAGCATACGATGTTTTTCATGTAGCTTGTCCAAAAAGGTTTGCTCATGCTCTAATCTTTTAACGTCTGTTGGTGAAAATGTGAGTGGTGTGAGTCCTAGACACAGAGTAAGCACAACTTTGGATTTATTATTATTATTTTTTTCCGTTTTATTTTTTTTTTAAATAATCTACAGAATTATAACCCTGGAAACATATTTAGTGTAACCCTATTGGCCTTGCTCTTTATTTTGTAACTACTGGTTTTAACACACTGTTGTTGTCCTTAGAAGCACATCTAAACAGAAAGTACAAATGGCCAGATAATCAGAAGATGATGATGGTGGTGTAAATCCATTGGACCGTGGATTGGTCTGCCATCAGAATGGGAACGTAACCATTACAAAGCATCTGTACAGCCTGAATTTATGACCGCAGATGTGCAGGAGTTCTTGTTCTGCCAGTGCTAATGGCAATTTACTATAGGTTTATAATTGGCTATAGTCTGTAAGGAACCCTTTTGAAAAGTAGATTACAGGCCCTGGGCAGTAAATACCCTGCGTCTGTCAGAGGAGCACCTGCTGTGGTGCTGGGTGACCAGACAGCCCTATGCCCTGACTAGTAATGCACATAAATAGGATTTTTTTTTAAATGTATAACTTCAGTTCATTCTGCACTAAGGTGACTGTGGATATGTAAAATACCCAATTCTTCCACCGCGCCGTAGGTCTGTGTGATGTAGCGTGAATTAGCAACGTTGGTTGGCCAGCAGCTTCCAACAAACCTCAACACCAGTGCTGATTTTCAGCAGGTCACCTTCGACGATAGAAAAACCCGCAGCGGTGAAGCTCTGAGCAGTTTTTGCTTCATAGCTCTTTCAGAAGACTCGAGTGCCCTGTTGCTATTTCTATAAATGTGCAGAAGGATGTTCTTTTCTGTTTTGCAGCATTTTCTCAGCGGGGCTTGCTTATCTTAGGATATGGCTCCTAATTACTGCATGCATTTCGAACGAAACTGAGTACAGTTGGGTTCTGCGGAAATGAATCGTGTGTTGAAACTGGCCAGTGAGAAAAGTACTTGTAAATTCTTCACAACGAATAATCAAGTCAAGTTATTGTCGAGTTCTTATTGCCACAGGTCCTGGTTTCTCATTTCTTGGGATTATCCCCCTTATTTAACTTTTCCCCTTTATTTAACTTTCTTCTTTACTATTTGCATTTTCCTCATGTCTGTACAGCTCAGTGGCTTAATTTCACTATCTGCAGGTTATCTTACACTTGAAATCAAATTACCATGAAGAGTTGCAGCTTTACATTCAGGTTGTAGGCTCTGTTACAGCTTTTCAGTGGGTTCCCTGTGCCTTGTGATTGCCAGTTCCACTCTTTTAACCTCAGGTCTGTCACACAGACTGGGCTGGCTGATTCTCAAGCTCAACAGAGTAAAAAGGGCTTAACTTGTTTATAACAATATCATTGCTTATAGCCCTTCTTTCCTGCACATAGAAAATTACTTTTTGAACCATCTGCAGTTTCTTCTGCCGTAGTTTAATCATTTCATCTATTAGTGCTCTTGTAATAACAACATTCATGTGATTTTAGGCTTCTGTTGTAAATTCCAACTACGTGTTGCATGCGTGCAGTTCTGAGGCCTTGCTGCTTAGGGCAGGAGTAAGTATCTTGCGTGCTTTGGGCAGGTGTTGCTCCTTCAATGAGTAACTGTAAAGAATTCACTGATGCACTGAATGGAGTATCCCTTTTAGACTGCAGTGCTGCAGGTGTACTAACTTCACAGGGCTCTTGGCTTCACCGAAACTGGTGAAGAATAGCTGGAAAATTTCTAAATTGCAGCAGCTTCTAGTAGTTTAATGCTCTGAAACTCTTGTGGAGGGCAGTACTTGAAAATAGAGGCAGAGGAGAGCTGTTCTACGTTTGACTTGGCTTAAAGCAGATCCACCTGCCCCTGACTAACAGAAACTCCTCATCTACTGATTCTATTGGAAAAGCAAGACTTTTTTTTCTCAGAATCCATTCTCCTGGAGCAAACATTATTCTGAACTCATCTTTGACATTGCCTCCAAGAGCATGTTCAATCAGCAAGAATATGCTTTGTTTTTGCTGTTTAGTAAGAGACTCTGCGTGGCCCATTCCAGAAAAGCCCTGGGAGGCAGAACAGCAGCACGTATCCTCTCACTCCTGTGTAAGTTAGGCTGGAAAATGCTCAGGTGGTCGGGGATCTCCAGGCTGAGATTTGGTAACAGCCTTTGATCTCTCTGTGCCCTGAAACAGGTTATCGCAGCACACAATAATAGGGGCAAAGCTGCCAATCATGATATGATTCAGCAAAGCTGGCAAAAATGGGAGGCTTTTAAAAAGAAATTGGAGTATTGCTTAAGTCAGAGTGAATCTGTTGAAATACAAATCTTGGTATATTTTTATTTCGCTTTGATGAGAGAGAGATCTTTCGAAAAGCAGCATCCTGTGTAAACTGAGATTTAAACTGAACATTATTCCTAGTCATGCAGGAAGTCCAGAAGAAAAAGAACTATGGATAATCAGTTAAAAGAACTGACAGATACCCTGATGTGTTGATCGGTAGTAATACCTAATTTCTATTTCAAGTGTGCTATAATGGATTACCATATAGATGCAGCAAAGCACTAGGCATTAAATAGATCTACGTGTTCTCCGAAAAAGCAATATTATTTCCCACTGTGTGGGGTTTCTTAAAACATTTCTTATTAGTGTATGGTGAAACGAGAGGCAAGATGTCAATAGCCAGTTTGGATTCACAGCGGTATTGCCGACGGCCGAGGCCGGGGTGGGAGGAGCTGTCATTCGTTTTACGGGAGTAGCAGGATGAGGTTTTTAGAGCACCGGGGGCTGGGAGGGTGGAGAAGATCCTCTTGGGAATGCTCAGCAGAAAGGACAACAGCAGGAGCTGTTTCGTGACTTGTGTCACCCCGTCACACCCTCTTGGCCTGGGGGCTCTAGCGCACGTGTGGAAAATCGCTAGGTACAAGACGGTCTAGCCTGAACTTTGAATTAACTGGCAACGTTCAGCTTTTATTTCCATAGTATAGACTTTTAACCACGAGAACTTATTTTTGCGTTGCGGGACCAAATGGGGACTCTGAATTCCGATTATTTGTATCCACTCTCATCTGCTGCAAAGCTTCCCTATCTTCAGTAGGTAGCTGTGATGCTAGAGATCTAATTTGCTCTTTAAAAAATGACTTCTGTTCACTGTTTGGTAGTAACTGTGCAGGTCATTAATCACGTCTCTGCATTTTTTCAAAGTGCATCCATATATTACTTCCCTCCCCCCTTGTTTTAAGCTGCCGAGAAGGAGAACAGCATGCAAATTGACTTAAGTGTGTCAGTTTTTGCTGTATGAAAAGAGTTTGGGATATGGAAGCTCTTCTCAGATAGCAACTTCTGTCCTCTTACTATTCATTTCCATCCTTGAACTGTTTTGGTTCAGTCACCTGACAAGTGTTTGTGTTTTTTAAATCAAAAAAAACCTGTCAGCCTGTTCTGTCCTTCCTCAACTCTCTCAGCTTCATGCGATTTAGAGTTCCACATTCCTTTTCCTGGTGGTGGTTGCACTCTACACCAGCATTTATTGGCCAGGTTTTCTCTGGGCGCAACCTAAAATTCACTATGCAAGAGCTGTTTTTTTAAGTTCTTTTTCAAAACGGGTCTTTATTGTGCAGCTTTGCCACCGTATCGGGGTTATGCAGCTTATGCCTTATCATGGTTCACTTTCTGGAAGGGCACTTTGTGTCCAAGTTGAGGTGAAATGGTGGAACGTGTAAGATACCAGCACCTTCACGGTGCGTCGTCGTGTCTCTGGCCCTTCCCCCGTAACGGGCGACGTGCTTTGTGTCTTGCCGAGAGGGCTGGGTAAAGACCCAGCTTCCTTCCACCTGCTGGGCAGTTGTGAACCACCGAACAACTGAAGGTTATTTATTTGGATCCTGAATCCCTCAGGGTAGGTAAACTGTGAAATTACTCCCAAGAGCATCGTCGAAGTTCTTGGGAAATGTGCGTTGTTTCTTTTGGCAGCCAAGGAAAATGTATTGGTGTGTGGTCACGTGAATTTCACAGAGTTCATTCAGATCCATGCGTATGCCATGCCTGGTGTTCAAGTACACATCAGACTTTTTAGCAAAGTAGACATCTACTTTCCAAGTATGACTTTTAGTTTACAACAAAAAATGTTACTGTTTGTCTGAAATATGCAAACACACAATTTTTCACTAGTAGCATCACCAGATTTGGGCAAATTTCTAATGAAACAGTGATGCAGAAGTGCTGCTTGATTTTATTTATTTTATTTTTTTTGGATGTTCAATACAACTTTCTCAAAAGTTAGTGTTCTGAAACGAAGGAGAGAGAATTTACATCCAAAGACAAGCTGAAGGTGTCTTATTAATGTGGCCTAAAAAAGGAAATTTAACCATCTACTGTACTTACAAAGACTTTAACAATGGAAACAAAATATATGTGGTTTTGTCCGGCTTTCCATAAAAAAAAAAACAAACCATGAAGCTGTTTGAAGCTGCAGCATATCCTGCTAAATTCAGATCACTTTTTTGTTGTCAGTTTGTCTTAGGGCTGTGTTTAATGGAGCCTTTCCTTGTGTGCCGTGGGCTTGCGGCGCGGAATCGGTCGGTTTTGTGCCTGGGTACGGGTGGAACTCTGCGGGCAGGCTACCGCTGCTCTGGCAGCGAGGGGAAGTACTGGTGGTTTAGGTTAGGAGCTCCTTTCTGCCCGTGTTAGCTAAAGATGAACGTCAGAAATAGTCTTGAGAAGTGGTGGGCTGCTAGTATTTGAATATTTAGATGGATAATGAGAATGCTTTGTCCGTGGATCCTGCAATCTGATGGTCCTTAACTAACAGGTAAAGCCCAAATGTGACTCACGGTCTCATTCTTAGCCAGTCAGATCCTTCATCCCAAGTGCATTCGTCCCGCCCATAGATGGGGAGCTAGACCTCTGGCCACCAGCCACCCATTCCTTTGGTCCCTGCTGCCCCAGTGTCCAGGGGAGGGAGCTACGGGAGTAATGTCAAAACAAAACACAACCAGAACGTGGGATGTGCTCGGTTTATGTTTTTATTCTAGGTAAACTTCTAGAACTGCCAAATAGTACTTGGGGAGTGTGTGCTATGGTAAAGATGTGAAGAAGACCAGTCTGTGAGACCTCAGGTCTAGTTCCTTGAGTCTACGAACTCGTCATGACTTCCATCTTCTGACATGGAGAAAGGAATGTTCCATTTTCCAAAAAGACTCTATTTTGAGTGTTGTATATAATTTCTGAAGCACTTTGCTGTCAAAAATAAAAATCTGTCTTATCCCATCCCTCGAGCATACTGTTTTTAACAGCAGTAATGATTCGTGTGTTGGCCATCTTGGAAGGATTGCCTCAAATGCCAATTCTTGCTTTTTTTTGGCTGTGAGGCTTTATTTCCTCTTTGGAGCTTTTACGTACAAGAGACCAACAAATGGGTCAGCATTGCTCAGATGACTTGTCGTTCATTCTGCATCCTGCATGTAGTATTTCTGAACACTTAATGGTGCTTTGTTGTGCAGAAGTTTGTTCCACTGATTTTGTCTGATGACTACAAGGAGCTCTGACTGTTAATCATCTCTAACATTGTTTAGTTTAATTTTACTTCCAAAAGCTGGTGCTGAAAACGAGTTTCCCACTGAAATCTATCTTCTTAATCTCGTATTTCAATGGCTGAAAAGTGTAAGATCCAGACACATTTTTCTGGGTAACCTACATGAAACCAGGGTTGTTTGCTCACTTTTTTTGAGAGGTGGAGCAGCAATAAATTAGCTGTCCTCTACTACTTCTGCTTGCTGAGCCTTAGTCTATATTGCCAATAGTTAAACAAATAGAAAAAAACCCAACTGGTTAACTTAAACTTTTAAACTCCTTTTAAAAGCCGTATTTACTCAAGACCCCCAAATAGTTTTGATTTATCCAGATTATTCGATAGCATTGCCATCCACTAAAGTGACTAAGAACAACATTTGGTAGCCCCAACTGTTCCTTGCAACTAAGGTTATAAGAAGACTCCTTTCAGGAAAGCACTTCAGCATGTGCTAAAATTGCTTTGCCCTGTAGCGTAGCGAAACTACGGGGGGAATGGGTTTGAACCCCAACCTCTGTCTTTGTTTGATCTGCCTCTCTCAGATTCTGTCCAGAACTTCAGAGCCTGGCTGCTCCGTATTACTCCATCCTTGTGCTTTATCAACTGCATGTGTTGTGAATTAAATCAGTCTGGCTTTGTGTAATTTGGCTCCGTTTTGCTCGCCAGCTGAAAACACAGGTAAATGATCTCTCGGCAAAAATAACTGTGCCTTCTGCTCATCTCTGCCTTAGCTGGGAGCTCAGACCCCCTTGGGTGATGCCAGCCAGACAGAAGCCATAGAGGCTCCAGATCTGGCTGGTGTCTATCCAGCAGGAGTTCTTGCCAGGCACTTCAGTAACCCAGAGGGAGCTGCTGAGAAACCTGTAACTTCTGCGTGAGAAATCAGTTTATGTTTGGGAGCGCTGGGGTTTTGCAAGGCACGGGGCAAGGGAGAGCTATTCCTGACAGTGCTGTGGTGTTTATTCAGGACCATTTGGAGTATCTTCCTCCATAACCAGAGAGTAAAGTAATGGGCAGGAGTCCTTGCCATGGTAGATTTTTTTTTTCCTCTCTATTGTGTTCTCTGTGTATATATTATCATTTCCTTTATGTCTTGTGTATCACTTTCTCTGTATCCTCTGAATGAGACATGTTATTATGGAAAATGTGACTCTTTAGTTTTGTTTCCTGCAGAAAATATTGCAGCTGCTACCTGAGAGGATTTTTTATCGATGGCATTTTCGCAGTATAGGTAAGAAGGAATGGTTTTAAAGCATTCTAGTACAAATAAAAATCCATGTTTGCTATAGTCACGTCCCTGGTTCTGCAAGTGCTGTTAACCACAGGGTCCCTTTGTATTGCCCATACAAACACTACTTCCATATGAGACTTGCAGCTGAAAATTCTCGGAGCATATGGACAACATTTTAGCTGCTCTAACAGCTCTGTGTGTTCCTTGTTTTGTGTGGTTTTAGTTGCCTGCTTTGTTTTTATTTTGCACGAGTACTCTTTACATTTTTGTCTTCTTGGGTTCACACCGGTCCTCCTCCCTTTCTTCTTTTCCCTGTGCTAGAAGCTATCGAGGTGACGTGGGTTATAAACCAACACCCCTTACTCTAATTAGGTCTCCCTTTGTATCCACGGACTGACACCAAAGACTTAAGTTTGAGGAGGGTTGTGGCTGTGTGACGCTTGCAAATCGGCGTTGCCGTAGTCTTTTTTTTTGTGAGTGAGCACACCCAAGATGCCTGTACGAATTTGTCCTCCTAAATACTACCCTTTGCTGAACAACCAGTGCTGGATTAGCCACCTCCTGGAAATGACTCTGTAAAACCCGAGCTGTGAGGAGGTGGCTGTTGAGTAGCTGAGCCCAGGCTGTGCTAAACCGACTGAACACCGCGGGCTGCTGCACTGAACAGGAGCTGGATTTCTGCTCTGATATTCTCATGTTCTCTGTGCAGTTCAGTTCAGTAGTGTTTGGGAAACACTTGGTTACCACACTGTTTGTGGGAATGAAATTGCTGCTTTAGAGCTGGGAGAGTGATGGGAAGAGATTAATGATGAAGAGATTAAGGATGGAAAGAGAAACTTTTTAGCAACTCTTTTTGATAATTCTTTTTCTTTTCATGAGTGGTCTGCAAATTTTTTGGCCTTTATAAGTGGAATTATGGTGAGGCTGTCCTCTCTGTTCTTTCCCCATGCTCCTATGATATTTACTGCACGTGCTCTGGCTTCTAGAGCAAGGGGAAGAACAGGAGGACGACTTCTGTCTGGCAGAGAGGTCTTGGACTTAGTAAGGCTCTGCTTCCCCCCCTTCCCCCCCATTAGTCTCCTGCCCATTCTTTATGCTTTGTGGGGCAGGTGTTTTTCAGAAGGTGGCTTCGTAGGCACAGAACTGAAAATTGTGTTGCAACACATGCATTAAAAAGAACAAAATCAAATTGCCAGTTTAGTCAAGGCATGTCTTTAGAGCGCTTGGCTAAAAGCACCTCATGATCTTCTGCTATTGTTTTCTCTTGAATTTAAAGAGAATAGATGCCTAACAGGCTTGGTTTAGTAACTCATGAACTTTGGAAAAAGACAAGAAAAGCAGGATTTATTTTTCTGAACAATTAGTGTCCTTTTTAGAAGTTTTCATATTGTTCATATAGGACTTTCAACAAGGTGTTAGAATTAGATTTGAACACTAATGCTATGGGGAGAATAAGAAGTTTTATTGTCTTTAGATTGAGGATAGTTAATATTGTAATGATTTAAATATTTCCTGTGGCCTGTAGTGCTTACACAGTGAAGGTTTTGACCTTGTGATCGTGTATGGGAGCCAGAAAGCAAACTTTGTTGTTCTCCTCATTTGACTAGATGGAAATAAAGCTAGAGTCAAATGGGCACAGAAACATTGAAAGGTGAAATACATTTATATTGATAGTCAAACCACCTTGAAATCCAAGGAAGTAGTTTAACTTGATAATTTCCTCTGAATTAAACCGTCTTTGATTCACCACTGCTTTGCAAAGTCTGCTTCTGAATGCTACCGAAAGGGCTCACAACTTTTTGTTTTGCTGTTTCAGTGAATTTTATGCTGCTTTGGTGGGGTTCTGTTTCTTGTTGTTGCTCGGGTTGGTTCCCAGTGCTATTCCATCAGCTGCTGTGTTTTCCATCAGAACAATGAATTTGCTGTTTCGGAGGAAATAATGAGTGGAAGTTCAAGGTCAAGGAAAGGGCTGTTGACACACTTCCAGTTAGCACTGACAGAAATAAAAGGGCACATCTGCTTGACCACTTTACTACCATTTCATCTGAATTACTCCAGAACAAATTGGTTTTAGTCAGTTTGTTTTCTAGCTAATATATTTTCTCTATATTTATGCTTCTCTTGAATGGTCAAATTCGAGTCATTTTTTAGCTGTGTCCTATAAGCAAGGTACAAAATTTGGTGGTGGGATTATTTACAATTATCCCTCGTGATTTACTTTTTGCTTAATGTTCACATGCATTCATTTTCATTTGCTATAGATGTAAATAATTTCCATTTAACGCTGTGAAATAGTGAGATCTTGAGAGAAGGTTCACTTTCAAGGCATGTACATAATTCAGAAATCCAGGAGAAATAACAGCCAAGTGCTACACCGTGTTGTTTTTCTCAGAACTGGATTGAAAACATTTTTTACCTGAAGCATTTTGATATGTAATCTCTCTCTGATTTTTAGGGCAGACATTTGGAGTTCAGTTAGCAATTCAGGCAATTAAGTGGCTGTTTCTAAAACCAGAACTGAAATATTTTGCAGTTTTAATGGTTGTGAATGCAGCAGAGATCACTAGCATCTTTTTCTTATCATTATTGTCAGTATGACTGTGTTTGAATGCATTAATCCTACATCCTGATTCTAGTAAGTCACAGTTTCCCCTAGAAATCTGATTTTTAATGGAAATAATCTGATAATTTGTCATCTGACTAAAACCAAAGGACCTCACTGAAAAGATAAGTTATATTTAATCTTACAGCACTGACGATGATGATTGTAACTAGATTCAGTTTGGGTTTTTTCACCCCATAGTTTTTTCTTAACCACCAGTGCAGTAGCTGCATAATAAATGGCATTAAAGTAGCCTTTTCTGTAGTCATTTTTGAAAAAACACTCGGGTGCAAAGTGGCTGTCGTAGAATCTGATACGTGCCTGTTTAATTTTTCTGATCCAGGGTCGATTCTGAAGAAACTTTTGCACACTGGAAATTCTCTCAAGGTATTTCTCTTTGCTGACGTGTTCTTCGTTCTTTTCACTTTCATTCTTACAAAGCACGTTGCTTTCCAATTTCAGTGCTTTTCAGACTGTAATTTTACTTATTCACTTCTTCATCTTAAATATTACTGTTGTAATCCTTTGACCTCCCCGGGGCCAAGACTTTGTGGGCATGAAGCATTATCAGCTCCCTGGCTGCGCGTTACGCTTCTCATTGTACTGACAGAGCCCCTTTTAAGGCTGAGCCTCGAGACAAGCCAAGATGGATTTGGCCCCAGGAACCGGGACTTTCTGGGTTCTGACTGAAGTTGGGGTGGTAATGCTGGCTCCTGGAAGTGCCACTGCCTTGGGTACAGTTTGCTCCCACCCTTCTCTGCTCCTGACCAAATTAATAGCGTGATAGATTCCTCTTGGTATGGTGGAAAGACTCGCTAGCGCATAGCGGGGATGAAAGTACTCGTCCTGCATCTTCTTAGCTGCATATTTAACTGCATTACTGCACTTACAGATTTATTTTAATATCTTTTCCTACAAAATCATCCCCTTGTAGATAAGATGTGAAGGAATCCGACTGTTTCTCCTCTGGCTCCAAGCGCTTCAGACTAACTGTGCCGAAGAGCAGATACTGATATTTGCATGCCTTGTGCCTGGCTTTCCACCTATTGTGTCCTCACGAGGTCCCTGTACTCTAGATAACCTCATTAGTCCTCCTAATGCACCAGAGGGTGAGTAAATGAAGACACTTTCCGTGGCGGGTGTGTTGCCTCCCCCGTCCATGGAGGAGGTTGTGAAGCTGGCGAGTTTTGTGTGCTGAATTTTGGGGCTTTGTTGGGTTTTGTTTGTTTGTTTTTAATTGAGCCGTAGCTGTCTGAGCAGGTTACTACAAAATACATAGGTGTGTGTATTTCCAGCTTCTCGGTTAAACTGCGGTGACTGCGTACGTTAATGCTTCCAAACTGCTGTCAACTGGAGGTTGGTGCCATCCTTGATGGTATGCAGTAGGACCTGGGGAATGTGGGAAGCCCAAGCAGTTGCTGGTCTTTGTTGAACTTAACAGCACATTAATGATTGTTTTCAAATTAATCTTCTTACAGAAAATATCTTTCACTTCACTATTTTCTTTTTAAGTTTAAAACATCTTCTTTTTATTTTAGCTAAGATTTTTCCAGAAGAAATAACCCCACTTTTGCCAGCTGTCTCTGGAGAGAAAATTGCTGAAGACCAAACCTGCTATTTTCTTCAGCTACTGTTAAAATATATGGTAATTCAGGTGTGGAGAATAATTTTTTTTTAACTATTCATATTTGGAGGAGTGTACTTGTGGTAGAAAATTAAGCCTACACTGTGTCTACATGGAGCTGGTTTTGCCCTTCCCCTGGAAGCAGCCATCTTCTGCATTTTCTTATTCTTGGTTTTAAAAGGGAAATCATCCCAGAGGTATTTCCTCGTGGTGTTTTTGGTGTAAATAAGAAGTTTTTCACACTTGTGATAAGAATTAACCACTGTTATCCAAACTTGAAGAATAACTGATTATTTTACTTGCTTGTGGTCGCGTTTAGAGAACTGCTGTGGACTAAAGACCCAGTTTGTTCTCTTTGGACACATACATAGCTGACAAGACACATAAAGAACCACTAGAGAGAGAGAGAGATGAAAAAGGAGAGATGGATTCTGAGGTTATTTTTTTTAAAAAGGATGCAAGTAACATGTACATCAAAAATTTTAATTAGAGATAGATCAAATTAATCTGTACCAAAAAGGAATTAAGATAATGTATATATAAAAAAATATAAATGAAGTAACATTTTACATGAAGTGGCAACTGCATACACAATGAACATTAAAGAGCTCAGTAGTAAAAATAAAGATAAAGGAAATACTTTGAGATACTACTTTTTTTTTTTAATATCAAAAGGCAAGACCAAAATGGCATTTGGAAGGGGTTTTGTCATCTTGAATAAATGCTTTATTTTGAAAATTGGTTATAGGAAATTTCAGCTTTCCACATGACAGTCTTTGTTTTACCTATCAGAGTCTCACAACACTGCAGTTAAAAACATTTTCAGTGTTCTTTTTATATCCTTATTATGTGTTTGGGATCTAAAAAACCTGACTACACTATAGATCCGACTGCATTGTGGTTCATCAACTCATTTATTTGTGTTGCTTGGTAGAGGGGAGCATGGTTGGTCAGGAACCTTGCTACAGACAAGAGATGAGATGAAAATGATTTGATGCAAGTGCAGAGTGATCGCTCGGAGCCAGAACGCAGAGCAATTCTACACCTTTGAGAAAATTTGTGCCTTCAACTGGGTAGAATTTTCTGAGTCAGCTTGTTTATATAGAAAATAAAAAGATACAAAATCTCAGTAGTCTTGTTTCCAAGCTCTACATGTGTATTTTGCAAAAGGAAGACATTGCAAGTTACTCAGTTTTTCGAGATTTGTAAAAAGATCTAGTACAGATTAATGTGAGAAAATGTGCTTGAAGGAAAACAAATTAATAAAGCCTCACATGACTGATGTAAACAAATCAGTTTAACTTAAACGATCGTCTTGAATATAGATTCAGTGAACTTATCTGCTCATTTTTTATCTCTCTTGTTAGTGTGATAATGTATCTTTTGGATTCAGTGTGGAATTCTTGTCAGTGTAGCACATTAACTTAAAGCTTTTTGTTTCTTTCTTCTTAACTCCCTGACAAAGGCTGCAAGTTCAGAGTGGAAGAATAAGGAGAACCAAGACACCGGGTTTAAGTTTCTCTTCACCTTGTTTAGAAAATACTATCTGCCTCACTTGTTTCCATCTTTTACCAAGCTAACCAACCTCTACAAACCTGTTCTTGGTAAGTTGTGAATGTTGTTTTGAACATAGACCATCTCTGTTACATGCTGGTGCATCACTACAGTTGTGCTGACTGAGGATTTTTTCCCTCCCTTGTCTCATGCTTTGATTTCTTCCTAGCACAACTTTTGATTTCCTGAGATAGTCCAGGAAGCTGCTGCTGCTCATTGCTGCAGAAGGGCTGGCCTGATTCTCCTTTCCCAAGGGTGTTTTCCACTTGTGTAGCATTTGTACGGAGTGAGCGAGAACTCTGTACCTGTGATCAGTAATGAAGGCAGAACATGCTCTCTGATGGTCTTTTTTAAGGAACCAGCAAGCTGCCCGAGTGTAAGGGAGTAGCTGAATTAGTTGCTCTTGAAGAGAAAGTGAGCATGAAGGGCCAACTGAAAGGAAATGGAGATGTACATCTACAGGTGTAGGACTAAAAGGATGTTACTTCAGAAATACTTTTCATAATTTTCTACTGATTTATGTATCGGAGTCCATAGGAGTGGTGGTGTTAATGCTCAACCTGATGTGTGGCAGCCTCTTCATCATCCTTCCCCTGCCTCCTCTGACTCCTGTCCTTTGCAGCTTAATATGTAGTGTCTAAAATCACATCAGTGCCACTTCAGCTGTGGTGCTTGCAGCTAGAGACCAGGCCTTCCTTGTTTTTTTAGTCACATACAAGTGATTTTTTTTTTTCCTAAATCTAAGCATGGGTTTGGATTATGATCCAACCTATCTCCTTTTGTCAGTCTTCCGCTTCTTCCCATGCATTTTCTTTCTTTTATTTCAGCTTGTGCAGTGCTCTCTGCACATGAGTTAACTTCACTTTCCAAGGCACTGAGTATCCCGTTTCTTCTTAATCTTTGCATTATCGAGTGTTCCAGAGCTGTTTCTTTCTCAGTCTACTTATTAATAAAAACTCTGTGAAATTTATAAAATTAACATACTTTGTTTCAGATTTTCCTTCCCTTTTTTTTTTTTCTCCAGCCCTTTTCTTTTGCTTTCCTTTGTTTTGTGTGATACAAATTGTAACCTTCGGGAAAAATCTCTGCTTTTATGTTCTGGCTTTTCTTTAGGAGTTATAAATTATGATAGAATGTAAGTGTTAATACAATAAGAGCAGCCAGCCTTCGCCTCTCTTATTTCGCATGGACACAATGCTGTTGGTGACACATTAGATACATTTAACTAGAGTCTGAAAGCAATTACAGTTTTTTAAGACTAGGTTTTCTTTATATCTTCTCTTTTGTTTCTTGTCAGATATTCCTGATATAAGGCCAAGACCAGCATACATTACTGCAACACGAAACAATGAGAACGTCTATAGCACCAAAATCCCATATATGGCAGCTCGAGTTGTTTTTATTAAATGGCTTGTTACTTTCTTTCTTGAGAAGAAATACCTAACTGCTGTTCAGAATACAAAAAATGGAGGAGAAATGGTGCCTAAAATTATTCAGGTGAGCTTTAAAGTTTACCTCTCCTTTCCTGTGTCCCTTGAGTGTAGGAGCTGTTTACAATGAGATACTAAAAAAATATTTTCTTTCCAAATAGCTGGTTGAGACTTCCCTAGGACTAGGGACTTCACAATGTATTTTATAGCAATAGATCCTTTTTCTTTTAGGAGACTCTTCAGCTTCCTGTTAAAAGTTTGGGATCAATGTCAACTTAGATTCTTGAAATAATCCAAAAAATCCAATCTGGATTTAGCAGAAAAGCATACATTAACTATTGTGGTAGAACTCTATATTTTCACATGATTTGTTTGGGGAGTTTTTCACTCTAGAAGTCCCAAACCAACAAAGTGTAGCTTACCTACTGAAAGTGCTTTTTTTTAATTGATCTTTTCTTTCTTGTTGGAAATTCCACCTTTTGTGTAAACAGCTGTGCTGTTCCCACAGACATAGTTTTTCTGGTAACTCAGAAGTAGGGTTTTTAGTCCAGTCTTCCGAGTGGATCGTTTTAACCAGACACAGTTTGAGATGTTGCAAAATGCATGCAATGCCAGACCAAAACCTGACAAAGAGTTGTCAGGCGTAATAATGTGCAAGAGCGTGAGCCCTGCATAGCGGCATGATCCATCTTTTCCCAAAAACAAAGAGACTTGGATATTCCTCTGTGCTGTCTGTGCCTTCCTCCACTTGCCCTGCTGCCCCCCTCCCTCTTTTTGTCCTGTGGAGTGGACAAGTCAGTCAGCTGTTCTGGGCTGGGGGGAGAGGCCCATGTGAAGTGTACACCGTGAAAGGGCATAAGACCAAATTCCTCCTTATATCAAGCAGTGAGACTGAAAATGACACTTCCTGACTGCCGGGATCCCAGAGTGTTGTGTGAAAAAGAGCACTGGCATCTTGAGTGCTGCGTAAGTATTGCCGGTTTTTTTGGTGCATGCTATTTCAGTTATTTAATCAGTCGTGTGTTTTCTTCTGTGTAGACCGTTGGTGGTGTGAACCAAGACAAAAATGCAGAGCTGGAGACCAGCATGTCTCATGCAAACGAGCAGGAGAGAAGCCACTCAAACAGCAGCACCTTGTCCGACCGAAGGCTCAGCAATTCCAGCCTCTGCAGCATTGAGGAGCAGCACCGGACCGTCTATGAGATGGTGCAGAGAATCCTCTTATCCACTCGAGGATATGTTAACTTTGTTAATGAGGTGTTTCGACAAGTAAGTGCTTATGTTCCACTGGATATGTTTGTTAAAGGAAGTGTTATGATTATGAGAGAAGCACTGTAAAGGCGGTTGCTCAGGTAGCTGGTCAAATTTGAATCTAATAACACAAGAACCTTTTAGGTTTGGAGTCCTTCCTAGGTCCAGCTGTAACAATAAAATTAGGACGTTTTTAATGAGAATTGAAGCATGTTGCTGATGCCAGACAGCAGCATGTCTTATTTGAATGGGCTGTTTTATTTGTTGTTGGTACTATAATATAATTTAAAGATGTGTAAAGAGCTATTAGCTTGCAAATTTATTGTTTGAAATGGTAATACTCTTGTTGCTGTGATCAACATCAGTATGTAATGCCTATTCAAACATAGAATCGTAGAATCATTTTGCTTGGAAGAGACCTTGAAGCTCATTGAGTCCAACTGTTAACCCAACACTTGACAGGTCACCACTAAACCATGTCCCTCAGCACCACATCTCCACAGCTCTGAAAACCCTCCAGGGATGGGGAGTCCACCACTGCCTTGGGCAGCCTGGGACAGGCCTTGACAGCCTGGAAGAAATTGTTCCTCATGTCCAACCTAAACCTCCTCTGGCTCTTCTGCCATGTTCTAACATTGATTGCTTCTACTAGTATTTTTCATCTTTTCAATTATTTGGGATAAAACCACATGGATTCTTTCTTTTGTTGAGAACCAAAGTAGAAATTGGTTGTCAGAAGCTCCAGGTCACATCAATGCACAGGAGTTGCTCTCCAGCAACTGAGTGAGCACATGTGCTGTGCTGTGAAGTATCTCGTGTGGCACAGTGTAGGAACAGCTTGTGGCAGTGCTTTTGAGTGGGGTGGCACTTTGACAGGAAAGAGTGATTGTCGTGCACATGAAGGGCCCCTGTGGGTGGGGTGCTGCCCTCTCCTGAGGCATGTTCTGAGGATGGGAGGTTAGACCAGCTTCCAGGGAACAAAGGCCAACATGGTGCAGCGTTTTGATCTCTATTAAATATGATGAGTGTTCAGTACTTGTAACAGATTACGGTATTTGGATCCTTTTTGTGTTTCTCTCTCCCTTATAGGGAACTCACTAGTCACTGTGAATTTCCCTGCTTATTATTATTATTTTTCCTTTTTCATTTCCACCATACTTCTTAGCCTTTTAGAATGTGCTCTGTGTAATGCATCCTGCTGATGAGCTGCTGTTTGTCTACTTATTTTTAATTATTTGGTTATTAAGGATGAAGAAACCGAAAAAGCCAGAAGCCAACTGCTAGAATAACTTGCCAGTGTCTGTTAGGACATTTTTCAGAGATTTGACATACACTTGCTGTAGGGAAGCAAGTGTTTAAACCTGCTGTTGTTAACTTTTCAGTTTCCGTTGCAATAAGCTGCTGGCTGTTGCACTTCGTGCTGACAAGGAAATGTGAAGTCACCTTCTCCAGACAGTGTGATACAGTGCGACTGCTGATGGCTCATGAGATGAATCCACCTTAAGTCAGGGAGCAAACTCCACCTCTTGGGTTTTGTCCAAACACACACAACGTGGAAGTAGTTTGGAATGAGTAGTTGTGGGATTGTGAGTGATGGAGGAACGTGCCGAGGTGGTTGATTAATTGTAACTCCTCCTGGTACAGGTGTAAAACTAAAAATTATGTCTCCTTTCTCTTTCCAGCTGTATTATTTATGGGTGGTGGTGTGCGGGTGTGTTTAGTTGTGCCTGCTTGTCTACATCCTATATATAGTAAAATGAGTTGACTTTTCAATTTAGGCTTTTTTATTGCCACCTTCGGACGTCTCTGCAACACGGAAAGTGGTTAAGGTGTATCGGAAGTGGATATTGCAAGAGAAACCTGTGTTCATGGAGGAGCCAGATAAGAAGGAGGATGGTCAGGATGCTGTGATCAGCTTAGAGGATTCATCAGTGCAAACGGATGGTAAACATGTATGGTATCAGTGTTACATACTTTGTTCTCTTACGCGTCTCATACATCACTGAAGTTTTAAACTCGCTTTGTAAATGAGTAGCAATTTGAAAATATGTGTGGAAAAATCAAGATTTAAAAATGCTTTTAAGAGTTAGTCTACTAATTTGTATATGTTGCATGAAATACTTGGATTCAGACACCTTAATCTAGGATTAAATAAAGTGTAGATACAAATTCTATGCATCTTCTCTTTAGTATCCTATATTGAACCGTGAGTAGAAGCTGACTTTGATGCTGTTGACACTGTGAAGCCATTTAAATGGAAGTTCTGTTGTGCAGAGAAAGAGGTTTGAGTTGTAAAAGCATAGTGAGAATGACAAGGTTTTGACAGATTATTTTTGTAGGGGGTGCATAGTTTTGCCAGACTTAAATTTAGATATTACTGCAGTGACTGCAAAATGTGATACAAAATATTTTGAGTAACGTAGCTCTTAAAACTTTTATGAAAATTTAATTCCACGTTGTGTCTGCTCAGAGTCTCAGAAATAATAGAGGTGAATCCCTTGCTGAAAGGAATGGAGGATGTAACAATCCCCCCCTTTTTTACCTTTGCCATGTTGCATGAATTTGGATAAATACGGACGTGTTCCTTTCTGCTTTGTCACTAATGGAATGATGTTTTTGAAAGCTTTCCTCTGACCATTCAGGACATAAGCGCTCATCCAGCTGGGGAAGAACATACTCCTTCACCAGTGCTGTTAACAGAGGGTGTATATTAGAAGACGAGGACAAAAACGTTAAAGCCGGCGCTCAAGCTGCTTTACAGGTGTGCTGTTTAGAAAGACTGTAATTTTATGTAAACCATGTAATGTACACTAGAAATTATGATACAGTCTATGAGATCAAGGAAAACAACTACCAGCACTTGGTGGGTTTTGTAAATACGACTTCACTTTTTAAAAATTAAACCATATGACCATGCCATAGGGGCCGATGTCTGCGTTTTAAGACAGAAGGTTCGTTGGTTTTCTACCCTGGGTATTAGGAATTAATCAGAACTGTACATTTACTTTCATTGAACCTCATGTATTGGAAATACTGGCCGTTGTTGAAACACACACTGCCAGGAAATGAGCAGCTAGAGGAGCATTACTCTTGCCTGGCCGAAGAGAAGAGATACCTACAAACCGCATACGGTGCAACACATGGCTTGGGTCTGAAGCCCTTTGTTGGGTCTGAAATGCCACCAGACTTTTTTGCTAGAATAATATAGAAAAAGGAAGTGATAGGTAAAACATGAAACTTGCTCTAAGGAAAGTGAAAGGTTTAGCTGGAGGAGGACGAGTATTTTATTGTAAGCCTTGACTTTTTGTATTCCTTACACTACGTAAACTGACTGTAAATGCCTGTCTTGAAGGTATTCTTGACAAACTCGGCAAATGTTTTCCTACTGGAACCGTGCCTTGATGTCCCTCTGCTTCTGAAGGAGCAAGTTGATGCTTGCAAAGCAGTTCTGAGTATCTTTAGGCGCATGATAATGGAACTATCAATGGATAAAAAGACATGGTAAGCGTCATGCGAGAGAAAATAATCAACATTTAAATTTCATGGGAGAATTATTGGGCAGGGAAAAGACTGGGTTTATCAGGGGTAGATGTTACCACAGAAGTCACATTTGTGACGGGCTTCTGAATTGGTTTGTGAGGTCCCAGGTTCTGCTGCGACTACACCCTTGTAATCTGACTTCTAGGCTGTGGCTGGTGTTTCCATTTCTGACTTTGCCTTTTGAAATTAGTTCTTACAGTCCACAATTAGCTGACGTTATTTTACAGATGATCTGTGAAGTCTGAAGTGGGATCCCATTCTCAATGACTAAGACCTACTGGAGAACTGGGAGGGGGTTTTGGTACGTGGAAATTAACAAGTATGATTCATAAAACACGTAATAAAAAGAACAATTTTATTTTGGAACCAGGGAACAGATGCTACAGATACTTCTTAGAATAACAGAAGCTGTGATGCAGAAGCCAAAAGAAAACCAAATAAAGGATACGTTTGCTCAAAGCATGTCGGGATTGCTTTTCCGAGTGAGTGTTTGGGATTCATTGGCTTGGTTGGGTTTTTTTTGTGTTGTTTTTTTCATGATGATTACCCATAGTTTTTGTTCGGTATTGTTGCACGGTACTATGAAACCTACTTGTAAAACAAGAAAAAAACCCAACAAAATCCCTCTTTTGCAGTAACACAAGTAATTTTTTTGTAAACTGCTCCAAACAGAGGGTTACCAGCCGTGGTGGCAAAGACAGTCACAGTGTCTTTGTGGGATATCTTCAACGAGCGTCTCTGAAGTGTAGGCCTGATGTAAGTGTTCAGCAGGCAAGTCAAAACTGTGTAACATGGAAGGAGATGAGAACATTTATACATCGTGTTCTACTTTACGTGCTCAGCTACAATATCTAGGTCTGAGTGTCTCTGGTGTAGCTCTATCACTACAATTGCTCTGTAGGTGTAGGAGACAGTTCTTTATTCTATTGTTATTATTATACACAGCATATTTTCTCAGTTTTCCAGACAACATACAGACCTCCTGAAACATGGGGTTTTGGCATTTTTAGATTTCCTTAATCTGTAACTTCCACAGATATTTACCCACTGATTTCTGGGAATGTTTTGGTTTGTTGTTGGGGTTTTTTTTATTAAAAACTGCTATGCATAAAATCTGTGCATCACAAATAATCAATGCTAACATGCAGGTTGGTGCTGCTATGCTGAATTTCTCTTGACAGAAATGCACGAACTGTGCCATGTTTCTTTTCTCTCAGACCCTCATTGTGGCTTGGATCAGAGCAAACCTGAGTGTCTACATTTCCCGGGAGCTGTGGGATGAGCTGCTGAGCGTTCTGTCTGCCCTGACAGACTGGGAGGAGCTCATCAATGAGTGGGCCAATATCATGGACTCTCTGACAGCGGTGCTAGCGAGGACTGTGTATGGGGTGGAAATGACAAACTTACCCTTGGATAAGCTCAGTGAACAAAAAGAAAAAAAACAGAGAGGGAAAGGTTAGTCTCTGGGCTTCACTGCTTTTTGTATCAAACAAGTTAAATATTTAAGTTTAATCTTAAAAATTAATTTAATTTAATCTAACATTAAATACTACTTAATCTGTTGGTAAGAGCCTGTTTAATCAAATATGAAGTGCTTTGGATTTATGTATTCTTCTCCTCCGTTGTGGGAGGAAAGGTAATTGGGGTCAGTAGAAGACAGCTATTTAGCAGTTTTTAGAAGGCGCTTAAAATGAAGATTTTTCTGTGCAGCAGAAATGAACTATGCTTCCCTGTGCTGCAGTCTGGCACAGTCAGCAATGTACTATTTCTTTTCATGTATTTTTATTAAACATTATTAACTACAGTATTTTAACTATGTTAATGTGCCACCTTGCAATTAATGTACGTAGTTAAGTAGCAATTGGTTTTTATTAATAGTAAAAACTCATCTATGTTGTTTAAAAGGTTAATATTTTTCATGTCAGAGTGCTTCTATGTCTATTCATACTTCAGCAGAAATATCTGCCCAAGCAGTATACAATTATACAAACACAAAACAATGGATTTTGTTTTCTTTGTCTCTAAGGTGGCATTTTAGAGCCTCAGAAGACAGCTGTAGTGGGAAGATCTTTTTCATTAAGCTGGAAAAGTCATCCTGAAGTTGTGGAGCCAATGAGGTTCAGAAGTGCTACCACCTCTGGAGCCCCAGGAGTTGAGAAAGCAAGAAATATTGTTCGTCAGAGAGCCACAGGTTGGACCATAACTAAATGTTTGTGTTACCAAACACTCAGCAATGCTCAAGTTTTAAATCTGCCTTTGAGTTGTGGCTACTTGCAAAAGCTGTGGAACTTAATTAAATGCCTAAATGAGATGTTACGTACCTGTGTCTGGGGGTCTTGATCACTACCAGTGTGAATAAAGAATCAAAGTATTTTGGAAAATTCTATAAATATTTATATGGAAAATTCTTATAAATATATTTAATCACAAGTTAGTCATATGCACATTTTCTTTTTTGTAAAGATGTAAAGTGCCTTCCTATTTTTATCAGTTCATAAGAAAGCTTCTATTACCATCAGTCAGATAATATCTGTTGCTTCTGAACTTTCACACAGATATTTACTGTGAGCTTTACCAGGGTGAAGCAGACACATCATAAACAATTTCATCCTTTCTTATTCACTTTATTTACTTCCTGATTATTAGCATGATGAGGTCTGTGTGGCATCTCCTTTACCTTTTCTTTCATGCTTACTTCTGGAAAGAGGAAACCAGGAGAAGAGAGAATGGGGGTGAGGAATGATAGGGAATGACTGAGACCCCAGGCATCGAACAGATACCTGATTTTTCAAGCATTTCAGAAACCTGAATTTGATCTCTTTTTATTTCATGTTATCATGTTTCTGTGTTCCAATTCCATGGGCTATGGATTAAAAACCTCTCCGCGGAAAAAAAATCTGCTGTTGAATAGGAGATATTTCACTGCACCAGTTCCTTTCTCATTCATAACACTGTGGTGGTGTTTCTTACCAGGAGAATTTGAAGGTGATTTAGTATGTTTTTGTGGCTGCAGGCTTCATAACTAAGCCACAGTCTTCATATTAGATCACGAAACATTTTGGCAGTGGAGTCACAGAATCAGAGTTGCTCAGGTTGGAAAAGACCTTCAAGATCAATGAGTCCAACCTCCTAACTCTAACAACCCACCACTAAACCACGTCCCCGAGCACCGCATCCAGACAATTTTTAAACACATTCAGGGATGGTGACTCAACCACTTCCCCTGGGGAGCCTGTTCCTGTGCTTAACAACCCTTTCTGTAAAGAAGCTTTTCCTGATATCCAACCTAAACTTACCTTGGTGCAACTTGAGGCCATTTCCCCTTGTCCTGTCACCAGTGAGAAGAGACCAACCCCTCTCTTGCTATAACCTCCTTTCCAGTATTTGTAGAGAGCAATAAGGTCTCCCCTCAGCCTCCTCTTCCCCAGACTAAACAGACCCAGCTCCTTCAGTTGCTCCTCACAGGGTATGTTTTCCAAACCCTTCACCAACCTTGTTGTCCTCCTTTGGACCTGCTCTAGCACCTCAATGTCCTTTCTGTATTGAGGTGCCCAAAACTGAACACAGTACTTGAGGTGGGGCCTCACCAGTGCTGAGAACAGGGGCCGGATCACTTCCCTAGTCTTGATAGTCACACAATTTCTGATACAAGCCAGGATGCCCTTGGCTTTCTTGGCCACCTGGGCACACTGCTGGCTCGTATTCAACTGACTGTCACTCAATACACCAAGGTCCTTTTCTGCCAGGCAGTTTTCCAGCCACTCTTCCCCAAGCCTGTAGCATTGCCTGGGGTTGTTGTGACCAAAATGCAGGATCTGATACTTGGCTCTATTGAAACTCATACAATTAGCCTTGGCACATTGATCCAGTCTGTCCAGGTCCCTCTGTAGAGCCTTGCTACCCTCCAGCAGATCAACACTCCCTCCCAACTTGGTGTCATCTGTGAACTTACTGAGAGTGCATTCAATCCCCTCATCCAGATCACTGATAAAGATTTTAAACAGGAGTGGCATCAGTACTGAGCGCTGGGGGACACCACTCGTGACTGGCCTCCAGCTGGATTTAACTCCATTGACCACAACTCTTTGGGCCCTACCATCCATCTTTTCACCCAGCAGAGTATATGCCCATCCAGGCCATGGGCAGCCAGCTTATCCATGAGGATGTTATGGGGGACAGTGTCAAAGGCTTTACTGAAGTCCATGTAGGCTACATCAATAGCCCTTCCCTTATCCACTAAGCAGGTCACTTTGTCACAGAACAAGATCAGGTTTGTAAACAGGATCTGCCTTTCATGAACCCATGCTGACTGGGCCTGATCTCCTGGATGATCCTTAATTGTTCCATGATGGCTCTCAAGATTATCTGTTCCATAACCTTCCTTGGCACTGAGGTGAGACTGACAGGTTTGTAGGTACTGGAAGATGGGCATCACATTAGCCAGCCTCCGGTCCGCTGGGACATCCCCAGATAGCCAGGACTGCTGAAAGATGATGGAGAGTGGCTTGGCAACCACATCTGCCAACTCTCTCACCCCTCTAGGATGTAATCCATCAGGCCCCATAGAGTTGTGAGTGTCCAGCTTATGAAGTAGGTCCATAACCATTTCCTCATGGATTATGTAGAGCCTATTCTTTCCTCCATCCCTAGGTTCCAGCTCAAGGGGCTGTGTGCCCAGGAAACAACTAGTCCTAATATTGAAGACTAAGGCAAAGAAAACATTAAGTACCTCAGCCTTGTCCCAATCCTTGGTCACTGTGTTTCCCTCTGCATCCAACAAAGGATAGAGGTTCTCCCTAGCCCTCCTCTTGTTAATGTATTTGTAGAAACATTTATTGTTGACCGTCACCACAGTGGCCAAGTTTAATTCTAATTGGGCTTTGGCCTTTTTAATTTTCCCCCTGCACAGTTTCACTGCATATTTGTAATTCACATAAGTTGCCTGTCCCCTCTTCCAAAGACCATAAACTTTCCTTTTGTTCCTGAGTTCCAGTCAAAGCTCTCTGTTCAGCCAAGCTGGTCTCCTTCCCTGTCAGCTTGTCTTCTTTGACTTGTGAATGGTAAGCTCCTGCACCTTTAGAATTACTTCCTTAAAGTATGCCCAGCCTTCCTGGGTACCTATGCCCTCCAAAACTTCCTCCCAAGGGACTCTCTGAACCATGATCTGAAAGAGACCATAGCCTGTCCTCCAGAAGTCCAAGGTGGCAGTTCTGCTGAGCCCCCTCCTTGCTTCACCAAGGATCAAAAACTCTATCATTTCAAGACCACTTTCCCCAAGACGTCCTCCAACCATTACATCCCCCACAAGACCTTCACTGTTATCAAGCAGTAGGTCCAGGAGTGCATTTCCCCTTGTTGGATCCCTCACCATCTGTGTCAGGAAGTTATCTCCCACACATGTTCTTTCTGAAACATGGAATGTCATCCTCCTCCTTCACCAAGACACAAGACTGTAATATTTTGCTAGAACATTCCTTTCCCACAAGCACTGTTGTATTCAGGCTCCTTTCTAGTGACCCCATTTGACCCCTATCCCCCTTCATACCTAGTTTAAAGCTCTGTCAATGAGCCCTGCCAATTCCCATCCTAAAGCCCTTTTCCTCCTGTGGGACAGGCTATTCCCATCTGTTGCCAGCAGTCTGGGTCTCTTGTAAATCGAGCCATGGTCAAAAACCCCAAACCCCTGCTGGTAATACCAGGCTTGGAGCCAGGTATTAATCTGCTGGCTCATCCTGTCTAGTCCCACATCATTCCCCAGAGTTGGAGGGATAGAAGAGAACATGACCTGTGCCCCTGATCTCTTGACCAGTCATCCTAAGGCTCTGAAATCCTTCTTCATTGTCCTTGGAGGAGTTCTTCCTATTTCATCACTGCCTACCTGAAACATCAAAACGGGATAATAATCTGAGGGCTGTACTAGGGACGGAAGCTTCTTCCTTACATCTTTAACCCCAGCTCCTGGAAGGCAGCAGACCTCCCTGAGTAGTGGGTCCAGTCTGCATATTGAGCTTTCTGCTCCCTTCAGAAGTGAGTCACCAATGACAATGACCTGTCTTTTCTTCTTTACTGAGGAGGTTTTGATGCAGTGGGCACTCTGACTAGGCTTTGGTGACACTTCCAAGCAGGAAGAACCATCATCCTCACAGTTGTCCATTCCCTTGCAGGGGGAAACCTGCTCTGCAAGGATGCCTGTGGGGGTTAGGGAATCACCTGGCAGATGCACCTACTGCATCGGTAGCACCGAGCAGGGACCTGTTGCCATTGCCCTCTGTCTCCCGGTCACCTTTGTTCAGGCGGGGAGAGGACAGGGGGTTCACTGTAGCAGGTGCTCTGTCTGCATAACTCAGTGTTTAGGATTATTCTGGTGCTACAATGGTATTTCATAAAGCCAAATTTACATATAAGCAATGAAACCATCGATCACAACCTCATACAACTTATTATAGGAAAGGTTATGTCCTTAAGGAGTTTTTGCTCTGTCATCTCTTTTCTAATACCTATTTTCAAAAGGCACAGTGGTTTCTTAAACAATCATCCCACATCCTTGTCAGACACAGCAGAATTTCAATGGGGCTGATTATTCAAGAGCAGCTTATCTTCTGGTCTTTTTAGGCAAATTGCTCCTCATCAAAGATGGAGTCCTAATAACTTCTCAACAAAATGCTTGATGTGCCTGAGGACATGGCTGGCGCTTTTTGCTGCCAGGGCACACTGTTGATTCACGTTGAACTTGCCATCAACAGAAACCTCCACATCTCTTTCTGCAGGGCTGCTCTCCAGCCTCTTGTCACCCAATTTATATGTATAACCAAGATTGTACCATTCCAGGTGCAGCATCCAGCACTTGCCCTTGTTACATTTCATATGTTTGGTGATTGCCCAGCTCTCTAGTCTATCCACATCTCTCTGTAAGGCCTCTCTACCCTTGAGAGAGTTCACAGCTTCTCCTAACATAGTATAATCAGCAGATTTAATGTAAGATCGTTTATAAAAACATTAAAGAGCACTGGCCCTAAAATTGAGCCCTGGGGAACTCTACTGGTGACTGACCACCAGACTGATGTAATCCATTTACTAAAGTTTTTTGAGCCTGACCCATCAGCAAATTGCTCACCCAGTGTATTTTGGATTTGTCTATCTCTGTGCTGGACATTTTGCCCAGAAAGATGTTGTGAGAGACATTATCAAAAGCATTGCTAAAATCAAAACACTTCTACTGGCTTCCCTTGATGATAGGCTGGTCATCTAATGCAGCTACCACTTCAAGCATCATCAACACTGAATTCAGACATTGCCGTAATACATGGTTTCAAAGTCAGAAAATACATTCTAACCTACTTTTCATACGGATAATATATTTTTAAATCAAAAGCATTGACATCAAATATTATCAGAAAATCCATTCAGCATGTCAGGAGATATATCTGCACAACACAACTAAAGCACTTGCAAGCTATGCTCTTTTTCCTTCTTTCAAAAATGAGATGAACTTGCATCACCGAATACAGAGACAAAGCATATATGAGGGCTGTGCCAAAATCTACCTGAGTGATTATAGGTAATTTTAGTACTGTGAGAGCCCCGTTTGCAATAAGGAAAGGAACTGGAGACATGTTTTATTCTTGTAAAAATTGTTTAATCGCAGGAGAAAAGCCACCTAATTGCCATTCTGCACCTACATGTTTCACCAAAGGCCCCAATGGGCTTCAAGTCAGTTGTCAGACAAAGGACAGGTATCGATTGTTCAGTACAAGCAACTTTCTTTTCTAGCAGAAAATGTTTTTCTAGCAAGAAAAGGTAAGGACTTTAATTAAAATAAAATTATATTTTCTTTTCACATTACAAACACTGACATAGAAACAGGGGTTTTGGATAAAAGGCTGTTAAAATCTTTTTAAACTTCCTATTTCTTTACTGCTAATGATAGTATCTTGAGATTGTTGAGTGATAATGCAAAGCCCTTGTTCCAAATGGCAGACCTGCAGGGTGATATGTAAACAGGATTAGTGGCAGAATTTTATCACTACTCCCTGGAAAAAGTGCAACTGAATAATTTATTATCTCATTATCTAATTAGTGAAAAGCTTTTTTGGATAATAACTTCAACACTAAGGCATAAAAACATGTATGTCAAAGCTGAAAATGCAAAGCTTTGTGTATTTTTGCAGCATGTATTTATATAAGAATTCTTCTAGGAATGTAGCCCAAATATTTACCAAGCAATTTGTCGTGAGTTACAAAAGTCTGCAATAAACTAAAACTAATAAAATAAATAAAACTAATAAACTAAAAAATAATTGAAAAAGTGCAGGACAAAGTAGTCCACTCACAGATAGTCATGTAACCCTTTGACTTCAGCAAGAATTCTTATACGGATGATCAAACTGGTCTCTCTATATTGCCTTTTACATTTCTAGTATCATTACAGAAATGAGTTATATTTTATTTGTGTATTAATTTTCTAGGACATAATGTACGCTTATTTTAGACATAAATTATCCAAGAAATGAATAAGTGTATGCATCCTACTAAAATGTTTCTACTTTCTGTAACAGATTTAAAGAGGGCCATTCAGGAATTTGAAATCTGTAGGAACCTTGCAGTCAAACATATAAAATTAATCTTCTGCTTTGCTAGTAGCCCATGGAACACAATACATGGTTAAGTGAAAGTGGAAGAAGGACCAAACAAGTGGTCACACTGCTGAATTTTCCAGTGTTGTGTGCAAAGATGAAGCTGTTCAGCTCAGTTTTTATAGCATATTTTGCAATGGGATCAAAGATTTAAATTTACATGTTAAAAATAGGTTTCAGGATAAATAATAAAGTCATTCAAAACCAGAACATGTTGAATACATCTCTCTCTGTAATAAAGGCACAGTAATAAGAAATATTTGATGCACAGAGAGTAATTGTGAGTTCTCCGCTATGCAATGTATTATCATCAGTATGATACTGAGTTAAGTCTGAGAACATTGCAACTGTGCTGTTGACAAGGAGTAAGAAGTACTCTTATGCGCTACCTGAAAATTAATACCACTATGTGGGAGAATATTTCACAAAAAGCTTATTAATAGAAAATGATGTCAGGCACATCACAGAGGGCAGAAAAAATCCTGAACCATAGCTGAGGAAATAATGCTTTGATGCCTCAGATGATTGTGTAAGTTACAACAAACGGATTTAGGCGTTCCATTCAGGAAGAGCAATAGAGAGCGTTGAACATGTACTAGAGAAAAACCAAGAAAAGAAAATGAAATAAAAGCAAATGAGAAGTACATATGTAAGAAGAAAATGATTGAAAAAGGAAAATGTGGATGCACATATTGTGGTCAGACTGCAATTTAAGACCACCTTTGGACTTATTCTGAGTGCTGCAGTTACCCTCATACAGCATTTGAAGTGAAGGAAAATTTAAATGTAGGAAATCTATCACATAGAAGTCAGGGACAGACAGGATTAGACTATAGAAACATCACAAGGAGAACACCTATTTTTGGGGGATGAAGACTGAAGGTCTAGCAGAGATCATCAATGGGCTGTACTCCTCTTCCTCCACCCAAGACAGGGACGCCTTCTTGGTAAGAATTGTGCCTTCAATGTATGGCATAAGTTTTGCTAGCATTACTATTATATATTTGTGCTATTACAAAGGTTTGTACCTCTGACTGTGTCGGATGTTACCTGGGAATTACAAGCTCGAGCTTGATTTTCCTTTTGCAGTTAGTGCATTTATCAATAGCAATTCCAAATCTGTTGTATCTATTGCTTTAATAAATTGAACCTATCTAAAATTTGACTCTTAAACTGTCTCAGTGCAAGTCCTTTAACAGGGCTCTGAAAACAGGCAAATGTTGCCTTTGTAAAACTGCTTCAGTTTGCCCTTGAGGCTCTGGCAGGTAACTGACAAAGTCTTACCCTTAAGATGACACAGGTGAACAGACAGGAGGGGATTCAGTGCCATTTTTACATCTTGAGTAGCCACAATACCCACAAAGGACCAGTAAATGTGACCCAGGACCTATTGGACTCCATTTACTTTTGAAGTGGCAGCTAGAAGACAAATGGGAAGTGTTAAGATATTGAAAATTACACTGAATGCTTTGGCAACAGAATTTAGTATCTGAGGAGTGGCAAATATTTTCTATCTGAATGAGAAGAGAGCAAAACAATTTTCCAATGGCCCATCAGAATTTTTTTTATTCATTTTTTTTTTATTTTTTTTTTTATGAATGATGGAAAAAATCACAGGATAATCCATAGTTTATCTTATTGCAAATTGTTCTATATTTCTGGATGAATTTCCAAGTAGTAAACATTGTTCTGTCTAGGTTTCAGCTCACTTTCTCTTTTTTATATGTGTACATTTCTATGGAGAACAACCACCATTTCTTCAGTTCTTAAAAATGCAGCATCACCAAATGAAAAACTGAACTATCATTATCTGCCAGCTATCCCATCCGGTGATTAAATTCAAAATAAAAATAGCCAAATGGTTTTATATATGACAAAAACTGGAAAAGGCAGATTGCTTATCATAGTTTCTTCTTTTTATCTTATAAGTCAATCACGAGCACAGGAGATCAGAGCTAATACATATTGGTGTGATGAAGACTGACATGCCAATTACCAAAGTGGAACAATTTTTGGCAGTAAAAAGATTAAGTGTGATGGCATGAAGTGAAAAAATTGACTAGACTTTATAGAACATGGAAGTTCAGGGGCTTCAAAAGGATTATTAAAATCTGCTAGGAACAGAAACCTCCATGAGTAAAAAGAACCAGAGAGATTATGCTACCCCTTAATTCAAGAACAAAAATTACTAACCTATCTCTTCTACACCATTTAAAAATACAGATAAATTATTTATAAGTAAGAAATAGTAAGAGTGAAAAATATTAATGAGCTTCAAATTACTGCAGAAGAAAATTACAAAAGTAGAAGATAATTGCTAGGAAAATACAAACCTTGGCATTGCCAATTAACCATCTAGAACTTGAGAGAAGTTGTTTTAGCAACAGATGTACCAGATACTAATTTATTGCTCAGTATTTTAAGGAGCTGGTCATCTACTGCTGATCATGTTATCAGAAGCTGCAAGAAGTATTATTTTGCTCTTTCACTGAGACAACCAGATATGCTGGAGGAATGATGTGTAGGATTAGCAACTATTTGATTTGGTAATTATTGTCAGTACATCATAAAATTTCAAAGGTTGTGAAAAAGTTATCACTGAAGATTCAGATTGTTTGCAATGCTATTTTAAATGGATAACTATCTAACATGGTGTAATTTTTCTCTATGAAGCCAAAGGTGTAAAAGAAGAAAATTCCATTTCAATTACTTCTACTTTATTTTTAAATTTATTTATGAAAGCACTCCTATTAAATGCATCCCCTAATGGTACCAAAGCAGATTCACAGAGGAATTATCAAGTTTTCTAGTTTAATACCAATATCTTGCACTGCTAAGGGAATATTTATTAGATAGTTCTTTGTCTTAATAAAACCTGTGCTTGTAACAGGTTTGATATATAGAAATGCTCAATACATTGATTTACAGTTGCAGAATTGTGGGCTTTCCATTTTAAATCATGACATTTTACTAGATTAATTTGTTGAATTTTGTGTAGTTCGTATAAATACAGCATGAGCATTTCAAGATGCCCAAGGAACCCTCACCTACCTTATGGAAATATTATTCCTTCTGAAAAGATCATTCTTTCATCCTTAAAAAAAATAATCTTCAAATACTTATGAATTATACACAAATCCAGTAAATTAAGCATCTTCTTAAGCCTACCTATTGATAAATTAAAACAAAAACACCAAAAATGCATCCATTTCAATAGTATATTGATTTAAAAAACTAATGCTAGTATAGAATAAGATTAATCTGATTTAGTAGAAATGTCTACACCTGAGCTAATCACCCACAATTACCTTCAAGCAACAGTTAGTAGATATAGTCAGAGGAGGGCAGGGCAACAGTCATATCATCCTAAGCCTGACTTCTAACACAGGTCAAGTGAATCACACACTAGTTCTTTCAGATGACTGCAGAAGGAGCAGAGTGTAACTGTCTTAACTATTAACACCAATATTTAGAAGTCCAAATTTAGGCTTGATGACTGTCATCCACAACATATACCAGGCATTTTTTATATTTCTGTGGATTCATTTATCCACTGTTTGTTGCAGAGTTATTAATGACCAAAGAGTGGGGTTGCAAGTAAGGACTGATGGAATAAGAGTGAAAATTTCAGTTGTTCTAAAACTCATGCTAGTCACAGATCATCAGTGCTTGACATTTCCCAGCTCTGCAGAAGTTTGCTACTCCCTCATGCCCGGTCTTCAAGTTTAAAAGTGTGGGCTGAAAGATAGATAAAACAGCAAAGATATTGCTCCCTGGATTTCAGATAGCACTTAACTATTACCTGCAGAGAGAACTTTGTGTTTTGCTGAAATAGATGTTTAAACTATTTTTTTTAATCACAGCACTCTGCAGATATCTTTAATCCTGAGATTTGCTTCAAGTAATAGCTAGTTGAAGCCAGAGAACCAAAACTTAAAGTAATAGTATTTTCCATGAGGTCACTTGAATTGTTTTCACTGCAGAATCAGTAGCAAACTTTAGTTTATATTAGTATTAACAAGCAAGAAGGAAAACCTTCAAATTGCTGAAAAGACTGAGGAAAAAAAATCACTTACCAAAATGACAAAATTACAGCAACTGCAATGGTCCATTTAATTTTTAACTGTTGAATTTTCAGTCTTGATGATATCTTTATTTGTGTGTGTGTATGTGAGATAACTGTGGGTCTAATAAGCACAGTTGCCTTAAGCATGTTCCTAAATCCAGTAAAAACAAGCTGAAACAAGCAATAGCAAATACTTTTGCAAAACACTGTATTCTTTATCGGTTTTCAAGTTTCTAGGTGATGTATCAAATGTCATTATGTGGTTGCTGTTTTTTTTTTTTAAATGATGACTACTGCCCAGTCATTGTGCAAAGACCAGTTTTCCAGTGATCCATCAGCAGCACACTGCAAAGAAAGTTTACTAGAGAACATTACTAGACTAGCATGGTGGAAGTGTTTTGGGATAGTTCTCTTAGAAAAAATAAGCCTAAAAGAAATAGGAAGAAATTTAAGCTTAACTTGACAAATGTAGTCCGTGACTACTGAAAATAAAGTTCATTCCTTTTCCCAGAAAGGGGATCAAGTCCCCCAAGCCCGTTCCAAGCAGGGATTCACCTCCTTTTCCACATTGGGCTGCACTCGCTCAGAGGAGTATTCTAACCCAATGAAGCAAGTACAGTCACATGCATAAGTATATTAACTCTAAGTAAAGACTAATTATTTTCTATTTGAATGAGTAAAAAGAATTTTTCATAAGTCTCTGATAAATATGGGTTCATCAAGTTAAGTTCTGGGCTTTACTTCTTACAGTGTATATTATTGCCTGATACTCCTTACCATTTGATACCAAATAGGCTAAGGCTAACTTTCTGGTTTAGGGAAGGTATGATCTAAGCAGACATCAGAAGAAACAGATATAGTGTTCTTTACATAATGTATGTAATGAGAAGAAGAAAGCCCAACTCCACTGTTTCAAAATGAGATATTTTATTGAAACAGGAGAGTTAAGTACAGTCTGTAATATACCAAGTACATATTTATTTTTCCATGATTTAATATATTAAGAAATAACAGGGAATATGTTAGCCAAAGAACTGTAGTCAAAGAGGAGCAGCTGACATGCATTTCATAAGTCCACAGCTGAGAAGTATAATTATTTTCTTTTTGTTCACAGTAACTTTCCTACTAATAAAAAAACCCCAAACAAACAAAACACAAAAAAATATTAATCCAATTGGAAATGTATAATGGAAGAAAATATCAGCTCTACCTAAATTTTGTTGGTGTTTCCTGTCATCTAGGCAACACACTTTAATATTTGGTGGTAATAGGTTTAATAACTAACCTTTATCTATTTCTTTTTCCTTTGTGTTTTCACAAGGGTTACAAAGCTTTGATTTTTCTCTTTGCTTGTTACAGAGATGATGATATAAAAGCTGTATCATAGTCTAATATGGGTACCTGAAAATTCTTTCAGGTTTTTTGTGCCTTCCTCTCATGTCTTTGACAGATCTAATGCAATAGAGTCTATTAAAAATAGATAAGAATACTGAAACTTGGTAAGTACAGAAAAGTGGTTTTGTTAAGCCACCTTGAATTTCTCTTTTTCTCATACATAGCTGATGCCATTTTTGGAAACACAGCTGTAGTGTATGCTCAAGATATGCTCAGTTATAGCAGCAGCGTGCTATTAAGAATTATTTTTTTCTGTCATCATGAAGAAAAAGTAATTTTAGTTCCAAGTTGGTTGAACTTTTTTGGCAGTTCATTAAGCTGACAAGAATGCTTATGGGTACATCTCTCTCTTTGTGAGAACAAAAATAAACAAAAGTAACTTTTAACAGCACTAGCTTTACAATCAATCCTCTCATTGATTTTGTGTCATGATCTGAAGACTGAAGAGACAGAGCCGTTACGCTACTGAATTATGTTACTGGATGTCCTGAACATCTAAGGACCAGGATAGCATCTAACCTGCAAAGATGAGAGATCTTCCTTTTCTAAGTGTCACTTCTTCAGGCTCTGAGAGAAGAAGGATGTGCAAGCACTGCTTCTGCCTGGCTCATTTGGGCTCATGCAGCCTAATCATGAGCAGGACTTGGATACTGAAGGGAGCTGGTCAGACCTTTCACTGCTTTCCAGGAAAGTTCAAGCAGGAAGGTGGAGAGCTAAACTGACTCGACAGTGAAGGCAAGAAATGGGGTTTATTATTTTTTTTCTTATCCAGTGGCTCACTTTGCAATAAAATAAACCTGCCCTGTTCATATCAAGGCAGAGGAAGAAAGAAATAAAAAACTTGGAAGGAATTTTCCTTTCAACTCTGAAATGTCCAGGAAAGCTTTGGGATAAGCATCCTCTCAAGTCGGGAAATATTCCCACATCAAACTTTGAGGAACAAAAGGGGAACTTCTGGGAATAAAAGGTCATATGTAAACTATTTGAGATTTGACCAACATTACATCTTTAGCTGCAAATAGCAGGACTGAGAATTCATTTCTTTATAAATGAATAGAAAGAAAACTAAAAACCTGTTCACAGCCCACTAAAATGATGACTAAGATTTATTAATAGCTGTGGTGATGTAGGGATTTCAGCAATTGATTCTAAGAAGAAAAAAAGTAATTGTAGCCTGAAGAAGACTGAATAATTGTCCTTTTCCCCAACATTTTCACTATGGACTTGAGCAATAAGAGGAATCAGATTTCCCTCCAGTAGAGAATATAACAACCACTGTTTTGATGTTAACAATTAAACAATTTTTTTTAGGCAGAACACTGACTCCAGAACATGGCAGTAGATACACAGGGCAATTTGTAATCACTTTCTACCAAAACACAGGTCAAACCATAACATATGTTAGTTCTAAAGCCATGGTGCATCATGAACTGACATACTATTGCCCGTGTGATCTTGAGGAAAGGGCTGTTGGGAAAGATCAGAGTTGCAGGAAACGCTGATCTGACCAAAAGCAAATGGAAAAAATAAACAGAAAGCAGTATGGGAACTATACCAGCATACAGGATCGGGACTTCAAACATCTTCCTTAGATGGTGAGATGTCACAGTTTGACACAGCTTCCAAAAGCCACAGTTTCACTAAACATGTCCCACAAGCTACCCACAGTTTTGTGAGGGCTACTCTGATAGCTTACATTTGTCCAGGGATTCTGAGACTTCTCAACAGCCTTTCTCAGACAGAACAACTGTGCAATAAATACAACTAAATTCCTGTTTGGAATGTGGGGTTTTCTTTTTTTTTTCCAGGAAAAATTAATTCACAGTCCCAATATGCATATGGTAATAGGAGAACAGAGATAGAGGGAGGAGGAGGGAGCAACTTTGGGTAGTGACGTCTTAGGAAGGAACACACAGATCACATTCGAAAAGCCCTCAGCAGCTCTACTGCAGCTCTCAGCCTTATTAGCAATTTCTAAACTGTAACATTCATACACCATCAGTAACACTAGTGGCAATAGGTACTACTACAAGGACTTTAAATTTAGTCATTAATGCAATTTTTTTCCTAATTATTTGAATTTTTAGATAAAAAACTGTTTACATCTTTAATAAAGCATTAATCTTACCTCTTTACTTGCTGTGGAAATCCCACTTGCCAGAAAAATTTGTTTAAATATTGATTTTATTTCTACTACCTCAATAGCTATTCTTCATTATTAGCAATAGCAATTTCTTAGAACAGTGCAAAACACAAAGTCTTCAATGTGACATGTTAGGAAATAACATTTCAGCAAACTTACTTTGCATTCTGATTCAAAACATTACTTGTCTTCAATAGGCATCAGTTAGCCTTTTGCAATTTGACTGCAAGCTTCAAACTAAAACCAAAATTCCAAAGATCTCCCTGTGATTTTGCTATATGACAAGATATTAGGATGAGTTCTATGAGAATCACTTTAATTTACAAGCTTAATATAAACATGTAATTACTGACACGCATTGTGTGCTGCCTTTAATTTCTGCAATACTGCTCGTGACCAGTGGCAATAGATCCAAAGAGGTGTTGTACAACAGACAGAAGAGTTTATAATGGCAGCCCAACTGTAGGACTCTTGGGAGTCCAGGTTTCGCTGTTACCACAGTGCCCCACTGGAGCAGGATCCCTCTCCCTATCTGAAGTCCCATTCAGCAGGGCATACTGAGATGGGGGAGCAGGTGAGGGCACGGGATGGGGAGAACTTTACTGTGTGTTTGCAGATATGAGGCCAGGCTGCTCAGTTATTTCAATACTGACCATCTACACTAGTCTATGTTTTCCAATCTTCCGTTCCAGAATAAAAAGGTAGAGACAGTAAAGTCAAGACTCCTTTATGGGGTCTACAAGCTAAGTCTTCTACAAAGCATTCAGCAACCGTTTCATGTTCATCTCTTCAGCCTGCTTCCAAAGCAACAAACCTCTCCTCATTCACACAGCTCCATCCATCACTCATACACCTGCTAAAAACTCCTCCAGACAGTTCACAAAAACACAATCATCAGCTTCTTCTTCTATACCTCTGATTTTAAGAAGTCCTCTTGCCATAGTCCAGAACTCCAGCACTTATTTCCTCAGAACTCCAGAGCGTATTTCCAGCTTTTTGTTCAAAAGCCTTCTGAGCAGTCTGCTGTAGCTCTCTCACAGCATAAAGCACCTCTGCTATGCTTAACTGCTGTTGGCTTATATAATGGCAGCAAGGAAACACTCCTAGGAAATTATTCCACCCTGCTTAACTCAAGGCTTACAAAATAACGCACCACTTCTCAGACATCAATGAATCCAATGAAAGAAATTATTTTGAATGGACCTTTGGCTACAGCTGTTTTAAGGAACCAAGTATGTATCAGGCCATATCATAAAAAGTTTACATTTTAAACTTTTTCAGCTCCAATGAATGGTTTTTGGTTTTGTTTTTTTTTCTTTTGAACAACTGTACCTTGCTGCTTCTTTTATTTTCTTTATAGACATTTTTAAATAATTAATTTATTGGTTTGTTTTTTTTTTTCCTCTCAGTTCCCCATGTAATTATATTTTCTTGTACTAATGCCTTATGCCCTATTTTTAGAAACTTGTCACCTGCTTGTAAGACAAAAGTTTATCAGTCGAAAACTTGTTTAACATCTCCATTTGCAACATCTTTGTACTCTAAACTGAATAACAATAATCTAAAAAAAAAAAATCCCAGTCTCCTTTGATACATATTAATTACCCGTATGGCAAGTAACATTTAGGAAAGAAATAACAGTTTTAGAAAGTATTCCCAGGCAATGACTTCTCAGTAGTAATAAGGACAAATTAAAAAGTGTTGATGAACTTCATCTTTTGGAAACTGGTGTGTCCTACATTCCATGCCTCCATTTTCCTGTTTTCATTCTCTCAAAATTAATTGAAAAAAACCCCCAACCAGCCATCTGCATTAAAATGTAAAACAGCTGGACTCTGGGCTACGAGATATGTTACATTTTATGCAACACAACAGTGTGGAGACACTGAGGAAAACAGGATTGCTTGAAATTGTAGGCAATGATGAAAAACTGGATTATCTGGGAAAAATAGGCTGTTACACTTGCAATCTAGGAGACAAATGCACTGGCTTAGGCTGTGGGAGGATTCAGGATGATGGAAATTTGTTATGTAGGAACTTCACTATAGGTGTTCTGCTCTACTGCACTTGTAATTGCCTTGTCTCTTCCTTGGCTGACCAATGCTCGGGCAATGTCCTTGGCACCACATCTTCACTCCTGGCAGCATTTGCTGTTTTTTGTCCCTCCTAAGCAGGGAGGTAATGACTGCTTCACAAGCACAGAAATGGGCATTTGTGAGAGGGAGTTTGGAGCCAGTAGAAGAAAAATGGTGAGGATGAGGAGAGAGGTACTGAATTATTCAGATTTTATGAGCATGTTGCAGAACATGCCAGCATGCCTGAAACTCTCAGGGCTAGATATCTAGGATGCATCCCACTTGGTTCAGTGGAGGAAAGCAGTTTTCTGGTCTGGAGCAGCTGCATTGAGATCAGATGCAGACACCTCACTTGGAGAATGTGTAAGACTCTGTCCCTGAACATTGGAGATGGTACCAACTCCATCCACATAGCTACTTCTACATAATATAGCACCTTCTACATAATATAGCACCAGCGGCCATTATTTTCTGCATTGTTTTGTTGCTTCTGAAATTCATCTGGTTGGAAAAGATAACAACCTAAATAATATTAGAACAGAGTCTACAAAGTGCTGTAGAGCTAGTTAAAGGGACATTTTAAAAGATGCCTTTCAAGTATCTGTACTAGGTATGCAAAGAAATCTATGACAACAATTGAGTTTGGGTTATATCTGAAATAAAAGTCTACTCTCAGGAGGAATCTGATTGCTATTTCCTAATTTTACATGACATTTTAAAGGAGATTTAATGTACAAAAGTAAGATAAGATACAACAAATAGATAAAACAGTTCTATTTTGCTGTTTCTTCTTGAGTGGTGTTCCAAGCTATGTGCTTAATAAAGATTAAAATAAAAACCAAAATAACATCATGTATGTATTTAAATCATTAAATGACTGTACAAAAAGATACAGCTCCTCTTAGGCAACTTCTCTTCTCTCGTCTTTCTCTTCTCTCGTCTTCTCTCGTCCTTCTCTTCTCTTCTCTTCTCTTCTCTTCTCTTCTCTTCTCTTCTCTTCTCTTCTCTTCTCTTCTCTTCTCTTC
>WTSP01025059.1:0-16437 GCA_025331215.1 Actenoides lindsayi | reverse complement strand
ACTTGAGGTCATCTCCTCTTGTCCTATCACTTTTTCCCTGGGAGCAGAGCCCAACCCCATCTAGCTCCAACCTCCTGTCAGGAGCTGTCAGAGCCAGAGGGTCTCCCCTCAGCCTCCTTCTCTCCAGGCTGAACTACTGAGGTCCCTCAGCTGCTTCTCACCACCCTTGTGCTCTGGACCCTTCCCCAGCTCCATTGCCCTTCTCTGGCCACGCTCCAGCCCCTCAGTGTCCTGGGAGTGAGGGTCCCAAAACTGACCCCAGGATTCAAGGTGTGGCCTCCCCAGTGCTGAGCCCAGGGGGACGATCCCTGCCCCAGTCCTGCTGGCCACGCTCTTTCTGATACAAACCAACCCCCCCCCACTCTTTCCGGTTTTGAAAAATGTTTCCCTTTCTTTCTTTTTTTTTTTTTTTTTTTTGTTTTTTTTTTTTGTTTTTTTTTTGTAAATAGCTTCCTTTTTTACCATTTCAGAGTCAGCTGAAAGGAAGGGGGGTGCGGTGCTGGTTGGTGAAAGGCACCACGGCCAGAGCGGGCCGATGGCACCACCTGCTTGCGGTTCAAAGGCCGAGTGTCTTGCACAGAGCGGGGCATGGCGGGAAGAGCGCTCGGTGGTCTCGGGGGCGGGACGGCAGCTGGTGGAGCGGGCAGGAGATCGGGCAAAGCTGCACGTTTCACCTGCCTAGTGCTGCCTACCTGTCAGTAGCGTCCTTCCTGCTGGGTAGAAGGGAGGAAAACGGAGAGTATTTGTTGCAATCCAAGAGTGTTTTTTCCCCTTCTCCCGCAAACCTCAGCCTGCGAGGGATCAGAGCCCATGGGAAGGTCGTGTGGACAGCACCACCACCAAACTCAGCGTACTGGTAGTACTGGGAAGAATTTAACCTCTGTGTTTAATCTGTACTGATAGGATCTCTCCTGACATTCACAATTACTTCTCCTTCCTCAGTGTTTTTGTGTCCTAAATACAGCCAGTTGTTTGGGAGCTGATGGGGCAGTGGTTACTGCTCTGCTGAGCTCTGGGTTTGTCTGTGGCCAGTACTGCCACTCACCGGGGCAGTGAAAGCTCTGCTGATTATTGAAGAGTCTTTTTTTTCTTAGGATTTTTATTCTAGAAGAATTTCTTTGTGCAAGTGTCTCTGGCCTCTGCAACTCGCAGCCGTGAACTTTCTCCAGTTGTCTGTAAAGTCTCCTGCGCTAAAATAGATTAAAGGTTTTTAATCCAATTGCTCAAAACCTTTGAAATTGTTTTCATTAATACCCATTTAATTCAAATGCTTGGTGACAGCCTAGGAAATCCTTTTATTACAAATGCCATCGCTTACTCCCTTGCTAGATAAGTAACCGATTAGGTTTTCCCCATAGTATTTAGTCTCACTGGTAATGACTCTCTGCAGAAAAACTAACCTGTCACTACTGATACCTTAGGGTTAGGAAAAGGGCAAAACAAATCAGATTCTTTAAATACCACAAAGAAGGAAAACAGAGCACAAGCCATTTTTCCCTTTGTAGGTCACCTTATCGAGACATCTCTATTTCAGAGCTGGACACTGAACCGGGACATGAAAAATAAAGAGCGAAGCCAGAAGCGCGCATCTTGGTGGTTGGAGCCAGGGCACGTCAAGAGAGCCGATCAAAGCCTCGCGGGTAAAGGGAAACCCGCCAGGGCTGCAAGGCCGCGCTGCTGATGGTGGGGATTAAAACGCCCGCAGTGATGCAGGGGCCGAGCACGTTAACCCCGAGCCGTAGAGGTCCGGGGGGCTTCCTTGGCACAGGCACCGACCCGGGCCCGGCCGTGGGGACCCACCGAGGGGTCGGCTCCAACGGCCGACGACGGCAGCGTGAGGCCGAGCGGCTTCAGGGCCCTTTCGGGAGGAACCCGGCGGCGGAGCCCTCCCGCCACAGGCCCAGCCCGCAGGCCGCCCTTAGCAACGCGGCGGCGGCGTGGTTGCTAGGGGCCGGGCGGGGGGGGCACTTCCTGCCGGGAGATAATCACTTCCGGGGCGGCGAGGCCTGGCCGTGAGGGGCGGTGAGCGGACCGGGGACCTGAGCGGGAGGCCGAGGGGCTCCCGGGAGGTCTGGGCTTGGGGCGGTCCCGGTTGGGAGGGACGGAGCGGTGGTCTCAGCCTCGCCCCGGGCCTCGAGGGGGCGGGCGGGCCTCGCTGCACGGAGGGTCTCGCTGCACGGAGCGCCTCGCCGGCTCCGGGGCGGCTGCTGCAGAAAGGTTTGAGTCTGTGCAGGCCCCAGCGAGGCTGGTTTGCGGCCGGGGCCCGAGAACTAGCGGCTGTTTATCGTCGGGTCTGATCCTGCGCCCCGGGGGGTGCGGACTCCTCAGTCTGTCGCTGAACCCACAGCCCTGAGCGACCCCTGGCTGGTTCTGTGGTACAGCTCTGTCTTTGCCGCTGGACCAAGTCCTTTCGGGGGGGGCAGCTACTTTGCTGTAAAACCCTAATAGGGGCAGGACTGAATATTTTTAAACATATAGTCCAAATCAATTCCTGTAGTGCAGTGCAACTGTCTGTGACCTTTTTGTGCTGTTGTGTTCCAGTGAGATGGGCAGGCTCGTGGGGAGAGGTGGAAGCTGCTGTCAGACCAAAGGAGGAAGCTGAAGGGGGAGGAAGCTTCTTCTCAGGGTCTGAAATAGGAATAACGATCTTTAAATACAGTTTAAGAACAATTACTCTCAGTCTAGCCATGTTAATAGGTGAGGTGTTCTGAGGAAAAAGGTGGTTGATAACCTGTGGAGAAGAAAAAATGTTAGCCAAGCAAAAGGTGGTGGAACTGTGAACTTCTCAGGAACAGGGAGGAAAACTCCGCTATCCTCCAGGGATCTGCTGGATCAGCTACAAGACATAGCGTGAGGAGGCAGCACTCAGTGAGAAAACTCTGCAGGTTTTGCCTTTGCCGAGCCCCTGTCCCCCAGCCTGCAGTGTCAGCCTGTGCTCTGTGTAAGGTTTAGCCTCACGTGTGCAGGTTTGGGCCTCCTGTCAACCACAGGGTGCTTTTAAAATGGGAAAGAGTTTTGCCAATATTAGTTCAGCTCCACTGACAGCAGGAAAACTAATGCTCTGAATGGGGGTCAGCTGCTGTGCAAGCAAGGATGCTCCTCTGTGACAAGCTGGAGCATGATTTGAGGTCTTCTCTGAGCCTGCTTCATGGAGTAGTGCTTAAAATGGTAGTCACTGCTGCTCCCAGCTTGTGTGAGGGCTCTTGGTGCTGGCTGCGTCACCTCGGACTTGTTAGAAAATTACTAATGCTCTCAAGGGAGATGAAATACAAAAGGGGAAAGGAGGGAAGCTGTGCAGCAGATGTGAATAGGGAATTTTTGTTTTCATTGCATCATTTTCCTTTTCTGGCTTATTTTTGTGTTGCGTTTCAAGTGTATGAATCAGGATTGTCAGCAGGAGTTTGTCCTGTACTAACGGCAAAAAAGGCGAGGTGAGTAATGAAGTGGCACCCCTTCCTGCCCTGGGTGAGGACAGGGGCGGGCAAGGAGAACCTTTTCAAAAGATAATCAATGAAGTCAAGACAAAATGCAGCTCAGAAGTGAAATTTCCCATGATCCTCTTTCTTGCTTTGGAGCTGCTGCCTTAGCAGACTGGGGGGAGAGCGTGTTTTAAAAGTTAAAAGCAATTAGAGGTGAGCCACCTTGATGTGTGATTTGTTAGCACCACTGTGTGTCTGGCGTGGCCCCTGGGTCTGTGCTGGGGCTTGCTGAGCCCGAGTGGCCCAAGCGTGTGCTCTGGCTTGATGTACAGGTCCCCTGCAGGCCTTGCTCGTTGAATTTCTCTCAATGAAGGCACCACGAGAGGTCACCTGTTCTCATTTCCTGCTTCCTGAGGGTTATACATACATATTCCAAGTGGACACTGGTCTTTTCTGCTCTTCTGAATCACCAGGAACAGGGATTCCACTGTCTATTCCAGTAGCTGCTGGTCTCTGCAGTTGGAAATTTTTTCCTGTCTTTTAAAATTCTAAGTAACGTCCCATATTTCATCTGAATTGAAACAAAATCATTATGTCTTTTAAGCTGTGTACCACTCCTATTAATATGCACCTGAATGACATTTGCCTCTTAGGCAGCGGTATTGAGTTGTTGATTATTCTCAAATTTACCAGCTATAGCTTTACTCAGAGTATACCCTTAAATTGACCAGCGTTCTGAGCTGGATCACATCAGTGGACTGTAGAAATCTCCTCCTTACCTGAGAAACAGAGAACCTGCTTGGAGGATCCTTTCTAGGAGGCAGGTTAGCGCCGTTCAGCATGCAGCACAATCCCACAGCCGAGCTGAAGTGCCAGAGAACTGCAGCAGCAGCAGCAGCGGGTGGTGCCGATTGACCGAGCACACAGCCGGACTGTCCGGGGCAGGGCGAGCGAGCCGTGATCGCCGCTGCGTTCCCGTGCCATCTCACACTGATTGCATTTCCCTTCTGGGGCCTGGGCCGGCTACTCCAGCAGCTCTGGCAGGAGAGTTCTCCCCTGCTGCAGAAAGCCATTAGTCATTCAGAGAATGAATTGACAGCTCCATTAGCAAAAGATAAAGGGAGGAGGAGAGGATGGGCTCGTGGCTGAGAAACCGGCTCAGCACCCGGGAGATCGGTCTCGAACTGTGCCTCAAACTGCGTGTGTGACTGTCAGAGGGTACCCAGGGATGGGGTAACCGGCGGCTCAAGCCGTGCTGACCTTAAACACCGAACTCCTTCCTCTGTCTCCAGCAGACCTGCCTCCTGTGAGCTTCATTTAAGCAGCAGTGGCGTTTGTGCACCATCTAAACCAACCCGGCTGTGACCACATATACAGTGTAAGTGAAAATGAGCAATAATCACCTTCACGCGTGAGCGACTGCAGGCAGAATTATGTTCTTGCTTATGAAGCTTTTCCCTTATTGTTTCATGAGCATTGTTCATGTTTTGTTTCTCTTCCCCTCACCTGCAAACGGACCAATACTGGTATTTGGGGACTGGTTTTGGAGGCAGGTGGTAAATGACCAGCACCCAAATAAAATGCAGCTTTTATTTCCCTCTTCATTATTGGGGCTGTAGATCAAGGGTGTCATCAAAAAAACCCTGCCTGGGGTATTCTGTCATTTTTTTGATAGTGGAAAGTGGATGCCAGAAAGCATGATGCAAATAATTGCTCTTTTTTTTTTTTTCCCCCACCTTGTAGTTACCAGTCTTGCCAAGGGCATTAGAGGAGAAGAGCACATTCACGATGGCCACCGAGTTGGATTTCTCCCCACCTGAAATCCCTGAGCCCACGTTTATGGAGAACGTGCTGCGCTACGGACTCTTCTTTGGAGCCATTTTCCAGCTTATCTGTGTGCTAGCCATAATCCTGCCCGTGTCCAAGTCCCAGAAGACAGTAAGCAGAGCTCTTTACTACTGATATAGATGGGCAGAGTGGGAGAATACAGGATGTGAGGGAACTCTGAGTAACTAATGGACCTACAGTGGTCTGCCCCTGGGATTGATGAGTTTTATTGCTCCTTTCCTTCCTTCCAGCTTTCCCACCTCCAACTTTTGTCTGGTAATTTACTCCCACCTGAGAAAGTCAGGAACAAATGCCTGAGCCAGGGTCTCTCTGAGTGTCGGTGAAAGAAGTGACCTGCAGCACAGGCAAGGTGCTTAAATGCACATGCTACACATGGTCCCAGCCCTGCATTGTCATCCTGCTGCTCGTCTGCTCTATGAATTGCCAGGCAGAGAGTCCCCTTTGAAGGCCCTGCCTTTCAAGAAAGGACTTTGGGCTCTAGTTTGTGTGTAATTTTTGGAAATGAGATACAGGTGAAATTTCTACTGTATTCTAACGTGAGGACGTTTTTAGTACTGACACCCAGTCCCGTGCCAGCACGTGGAGGGTCCTCTGATGCTATTAGTACAGGAGAATGTTGAAGTGAAAGGCTGAGGTGAGCTATAGGGCTCTGATTCCTCTCAGCTGGGCCGCAGTGGAATGACCTGCATCTGCCTGGCTTCAGTGATGAAAGAGCTCTCATGTGCCTGGTGATGCCTGCGGTGCTGGGGACAGAAACTTCAGTGCTGCTGAGCAGGCTGCGAGTGTGGTGGTGTGGTACAGATTTTGATAGAGTTGTGGAACGGTTTGGGTGGGAAGGGACCTTTCAAGATCATCTGGTCCAACCCTCCTGCACCGAGCAGGAACATCTGCAACCAGAGCCCTGGCAACCTGACCTGGAACGTTTCCAGGGATGGGGCATTTACCCCTTCTCTGCATACGCTGTATTTTCAGTGCCAACTCAGCATAAGAAGTTTGGGGTTCCGGCTGGCTTTATTGCCACGTTTTCTCCCTTTAGTGCAGCGTAAGCACGGCCACGATCAGCTTCCCTGGGGAAGGGGATGCCTGCGGAGGCAGCTCATCAGCCAGCTCTTTCCCCTCTAGCCGCTGGTGCAGTGGGAAGCTGCATCGGCGCGCCGGGTTCGTGCCGCTGCCCGGCACGGGCGCGCTCCTGGCTGCCGGCCGCAGGAGCTGCCCTTGCGCGGCACAGCGGCGCTGCAGGGCCCGCGCCCCCGCTCGGCTCGGCTCGGCAGCCCCCTGCCCCAGCCCCTGCCCCAGCCCCTGCCCCTGCCCCAGCACGGCCTTTCCCCGGGGCAGCTTTAGAGAAACATGGAGTAGCCTGATTGGCGAGAGCTGAAAAGAGCGAGAGCTCCATTTTCCCACTTCAGAATGAAGACCAGGCCCCCAATTAAAATGATAAAGCTCAAGGAGCTGTTACTGTTTCAGTTTGCAAGCATGCTTTGATGTTTGCATGCTCTGCTCTTTATTCTCTCCATGTGTATACTGTCCTCTTGATTTACTGTCCATACGACTCATTTACAAGACCGTAAACACCAGAGGCTGCCCCTCCAGATCTCGGGACTGATGCTTGAGTCTGGGCTGGACTCTGAGGAGCTTCTCTGTCTTGGAGGCTTCGTGCTTTGAAGCCTACCTTGGTTTGAACATTAGAAGGCAGCAGTGTTCGCTTGACGGCAGCAGCACTCTGCATCCCTGAGTAATAGCTGCCTGTTGCTCCACTTCTCCAGAGCCCGCCAGCTCCCCGTGCGCCGATTACAGCCTTGGCAAAGGCAGCCAAGCCTCCTTCCTTGGAGAGCCACGCAGATGTGAACTGTAAGAGCCCAGTCACTTGCGAGACGTTTGAACCCAGCTCCTTGATTAAAAGGATACTGTCAGATGCTCGCCTCCCCCTCCGTTCTCTGGAGCGCTGCCTTGGAAGCTTGAAACTAGCACGTCTTGCTCAGCCGTTTTCTGCGTGTCCTTTTCCAGTTGGCACACTCTGACTGATAGAAACCAAGATGCTAAAGCAATATTTATACTCAGATGCCTTTAATGAAAGGCGGCAATCTGCATGTGTGCGCTTCCTCGGATGAGACTGGCGCTGTTCCCTTCTGTTTTTACAAGATAACTAGACTTTATTTCCCATGGCTGAAATACTATCTGTCATCTCCCCTGAAGGAAACAAGCAGCATATCAGAGCATTCCCTGTTAGCCCAGGTGAAGGAAGCTTTGCCTGCAAGTCCCTCCCTAGATTTCGGGCTTGATTTAGAGGCTCTGAACTTTACACTCTTACTACTGTTTGGGGGAATATTTTTTTGTCTTGCACCAACGTTTGGCAGAAATACCTGCTGAATGTTTCCGTGCACACTGGTGATCATATGGTACCTTCTCCTTTTCCTAATTTGAATGGTCTTCATTTAGTGTTGATTTTCTTCTTGCCTTTAAAGTTGGCTTTGTTTTAATTCTCTGGAGCCTGTTTTAGGCACTTAAGCTTTTAACGGCTTCTCTGCTAACAAGCTGTTTCTGTGCATAGACACACTCATCAAAAAGCACATGTGGAAGAAGCAGGCATGGTGCTGCTCAAGTCTCATTAGATGTGGGCTCAGTTTGCTGTAAAGGTTGCAACAGAGACCCCCAGCACTTGATTCATCTGGGTTTTACTCAAATGCCCAAAGTGAGCTGTCAGCAAATGGTTAAAAAAAAAGAAAAGTTACTGACTGTTTCTTAATTGCTTCTTGTAGGATTCGGACAGTTTTGAGCCTAAGAATTCAGAGACAATGAAGAAGCCAAAGGCAACTGCTCCACAGATAAGCAAGAAAGCCAAGAAGGAGACCAAAAAGAAACGATGAAGGCATGGCTGAAGAGCCTCAGAAGACAAAATAATCACCTGTAATCATGCTTCCTTGGAGATGACATCAAAGGCAAATATCATAAATGGGTTTCTAGCATTGCCATGCTTTACCTTTCAGGGACAAGGGGGAGAGAAGGTGTAAGAGGGAAAGGGGTGGGGTTCTGCCGTAGATTTCTTTCAAGCAGAGGGAACGGCACATGTCCAGGCCTTCATTTGACACGAATAATGTGTCAGTCAACAGTAAAATTACAGAATTCTGTCTTTTCTGATGGGTAGAGGCCTGTGGTCCTGGCTTCTCCATGCCAGCATGGGTTTGTAGTGCGTCCCTGAGGAAGGTGGAGCATGGGTTTGCTGCTTTGGATACCGGTTTGTGTTGTATTTTTTGAAGGCAAAGGGATCAAATGGATCAAGGGCACCACACTACACAGCTTTGTACTCATCTCTGTTGTCATCTAGTCTGAAATACATAGCTGCATTTTACAGCTTAATAATAACAATGTCTTTGTCATATTCTTTAGCTAATAACTCATCCAATCCCAGACTGCTGTAGATGAAAGCTTTCATTTCCCCAGCATCGCTACCTCTTTCTTCTTCCCCACCCCAGGCACTTGCCCTTTCTGTTCCCACCCCTGAAAGCAGGCAGATTTTGGGGGGTGGGGGCTGTGGTGAGGGCTGCAGTGGCTACCAGAATCTGAGAAGTTTGATTCTGGAAGGTCCAGAGTTTAATGTCTGTTCTACTGGGATATTCTCGGGAACTTGGGAAGAGCAGGTACTGTGTGTTGGAGAAAAGCTGCTCTGAGGCAGGAGTTTGGGAGTGTGGCAGGGGTTGGGTGTCAGACTGCCCTGCCTGGCCTGCTGTCCATGCACCCACCGGCCGGGCGGCCGCATCCTGACCGTGTGCCCTGGGTCAGCACGGCTGGGCTTGTTGCGTTTGCAAACTCCCTCCCAGCCTCACCTCCTGCAGTCTGCTGCATCTCCTCCCCTGAAGTTACGTATGATCTCAGCCCGAGGAGATGCAGTATTTGAAGATGCGAGGGGTGGCAGCCTGGCTGTGCAGCATGGCTGTATGGCAAGAGACGCAGACACCGTGTCCCTTCAGGCCCGGGGACGATCTAGGATTAGATTTAAATATGGCTAGACAGGACTGGGAAGAGATAGGGGGTGACGTAGCCACAGAGTCTCTGTAGGGCAGCTCGAGCTTCCTGATGCCAGCTCACATCTTGGTTTGTTTGATCATGAATGAGTCAATGGGAGGAGAACCTGCTCTTTTAGGCGCACCCAGGGTTCAGAGCAGCTTTGAAGGAAAGGGTTCTCTCTGGCAGGGCTGTGAGTCTCTGATCCTTTTTGCATACCTAGGCTCCCATCTTCAATCCACAAGTGCCTCGTGAGCCCAGGTGCTGGAGCAGTGTTATGCTGTGTTCTCTAACAGGAGTTGAACAGCATCTTCACAGAAGCCATTGGTGTCGAGAACGGCCATGGTCTCTGCTCACTCTTGCTTTTGGTGGGTGAGACAGATGGGTCCCGTTACTGGTTTGATTCTGACCTCTCGCTGCTTTCCTTTGCAGGCTCTCTGCTGCTCTTAACCAGAACGCTGACACCTAGTTGCTTAAAATCCAGCTTAGAGCTCTGCTTTAAATTCAGCCTTTTCCTTTTCTTCTTTTTTTTTGAGCTACGTAAAGGCAATACTGAGAGGACAGAACAAAGCATAGGAGACACAAACACTCTAAAGTTGCTTTGAGTTCTCGGTACAAAGAAACATGACAAAAATTTCCCATGCCAATAACAAAGAACAGCATTGTGTGGTGGGTTTCCATTGCAGCCCGGTGTTCCTGCCTCTGGTCTGCAGGGGAAAAAAGAACATTGCCACTGCCCTAGATAGGTGCTGCAGATCACCACAGCCGTGCTCATGAGTGAGGATGGTGCTGGGTTTATCTAACAACTCTGGCTTTCTGTGGGTTGCCTGAAGCAGGGAGCTAATGCTTTAATGGAATTGGAAGAGTAGCACTGGCGTTACCTGAAATAAAGAAGTGCTTCCACAGCTAAGAAGCAGTTAGCAATGAGCCTTGTGGTGGTTCCCTGGAGAGCAGGCTACTACACCAACATCTGCGTCTAGCTCTTTGCAGGTTGGCTTACTCCTTGTGCAGTGCAAGTCATGGGTATTGGGGGTTCTTTGGGGGATTAAGAGAAATTTCCCAGTCTGTTCCTAACAGCTTCTTAACCATTTGAATGCTTGTTAGCTGATTGCAGATTACTGATATCCCACGTATTTTAGTTTCTCTTGAAACGTGTCATAAATACAATCAGAATCTTTGTTTAACAAGAGATTTCTTTTAGAGTTGTGCTGCCTCTTTCCATGCATTCATTGTGAAAGCTGCCAGAACTCTCAGGCTATAGGAACACAGGGACATAAGTAACCTATTCATAAAAACGATCCATTAAGGGAAAGCCTTTCAGATCCTTTAATCTGTGAGAAACTGCTTCATTAATACTGTCAGGCATGTGTGCATCTCTGTCTGACTTGGAAGCATCAAACTATCTCCCAGTGCAGCTTCACCTTCCTGGAAGGAAGGAGGAAAGGGTGAGACGACTGGATTACTCTGCCTCTCAGGAGATATCTTGGCTCTGAGAGCCCCCATGAAGGTAGCAATGCTAAAGGCAGCATTGGTTAACCACACGAGCAGGGGATTAGGTGGGGATTCAGCAGGCTGGTAATAGGGGGTTCCGGCAGCCCCTCGGTGTGTGGTTGCAGCTCCGGGTTGCCTGGAGCTGCTGGGGCTGTCTGCTGGCTCTTCTCAGCTGCAGCAAGACCGGTGTGGTAGCCAGGCTCTGGCAAGCGTCTCTTGGTTCCCTCACCAGAAAACCAAAACGAGAGGAGGACCAGTGTGGTGACTCCTTTAATCCCCAAGGATTTTTCTCCGGGCTGTTTTGTAATTAACATCCCAAAGGGAGCCGGAGACCTCATTAAGTCACTGTTATTGAAGGGTTAGTTTTCAAAGGTCTGCCTCCAGATAGCAGGCAGCACCTTGGTGAACAGCACCTTGCTCTGCCACCCAGAGCCCAGGAGCTGGGCTCAGCGCTGCGTTTCCTCTGCTGATACTTGTTACAAAGCTGCTCTCCCTCAACGGGCCGAGCCTCGGCTCTGAAGAAGCATGGCTGGGAGTTGGGAATTCCCTTGCTTCAATCTTGATCCCGTTGAAGCAGCTCTTCCTATCCGGCCACAGTCATCTCGAGAGCTGTGGCCATCTTCATCCTCTCGAGCTGTCCCACACTCACAATGCATCCTTGTGCTCCTTCAGCACAAGCAGCACAATCCCTTGAGACGGGCTAATAAGTAGCTCGTGACTGGAGTTCCAGTTCACATAGTTCAATTAAATCCCTGTTAATCTTGTTCAGACCTAATTTACTTTCATTCTCATACACATGCTTTTTTCTGCTTCATAGAGGCTCTGGTGAGGTTCCCTCCTGACAGGAACTGAAGAGCCCGAGGCCATCTTAGAAGAGGACTGATGTTTACAGAGCGGCCCCCTTGTCGACTCAATAAGCTAAAGTTATTTCCCAGCCTGTCATGAGGAATGTGAAAATACTCCTTCAGTTCCTGGATTTCAGGGAGGGTCAAGGCTGGATGTGAGGACACTTGAGGAGGAAACGGGGAAGCTGTAGGAGGGGAGGACCTGCTGCATACCTCTCTTTCCCAGGGTGCTGCTGAAGTGTTCCCCTGTGTATGTGTGTGTTAGGGTTTGGACAGCTGAGAGCTGGGGTGCTGGACTTTTCTCTTGGGAGCCATTCTTGCCCACTGATACTTCTTCAAGCGGAAGTTATTCACAGCCTGTGGCCTGCAGGGATTGAGATGACTGTATTGATTTAGTTGTTTGTTTATTAATCTCGTGAGGCATCAGAGACTGACTGCAGGGAGAAAATGGGATGATGAATAGAGAGTGCTGGACTGCTTGTTTGGTGATGAGGTTGATTGCTGGTTTTGGCACTGGGAAGGGACCTAACCCTCCTCCTCTTCCTCATCCAGCCAGAAGGGGTGATTCGTCTGGGGAGCATTCCCTTTCTCTCTGGCAAGAGACGTGGGCTGTAATCAGTGTTTGCATTTCTTCTTAAATTGGCAGTTTCTGCAGGTCCAAGGTCCTGCTCTTCTCCTCTGGTAGTTTGTGGCTTTTGAGCAGTTGTTTGTGGGGGTGTTCTCTGGCTTTTGGTACCCAGGCCAGCGTGCAGTAGCTGGTCTAAATGTCTCTTGTCTGGGGCTGGCAATTGCAGGGTGATAAACTCAGCTTCCTGCCTCTCCCTTGAAATTCAGCTGATTTTCCTGTTTCCTGTCTATTCTTCCCAATTTGCGGCTTTTCTGTCACCATAATTCACCCCCATGCCTCCTCTTGTCGTTTGTACCCTGCAGACTTGTGTCCATTGCAATTCTCTGTCCTTGCAGCTAAATCTCACCTGCCAGTGACAGGCTGTGGGTATCACCTGCTGTTACAGGGACTGATACAAAGAAAGAACGCCTGGAGAAGTGTCCAGGGTAGAGAAAGGTGTTCCCTTGTAATCATCCCATCAGCATGTTTCTCTTCCCTGGCAGTTTCTTCAACCAGCAGATGTAACTGCCGGGGAAGGACAGCTGTCTGCCTTGCGAGCCCCAGGAACGCACCCAGGAAGCTGGGCTGTGCACCTCAGCCTACCCCTGAGCCCCGAGGAGCTGAAGCGATCAAATACTGCTCTTCTGAGCGGCTGTGGTAAGCGAGCGCTGTGACGCTGCCCGGTCCGCTCGCCACCCCTTTGATCCTGCTCCTCGCCCCTGCACGCAGGGTGGTCCTGAGCAGTGCCCACCCTCCCACAGCCCTCGCTTCCCTCCGCCCAGCTGCCCTGGCCTCGTCCGGTGCCCACGGGCCCCGCTCTGCTTTGATGCTCTCACACCCGGCCGTGCTGGAGGCGTGAGCAGCCGCGCGCCGGGAAACCACGGTCCCGCCGAGGGCCGCAGCCACGCGGAGCAGGGGTTGGGGCAGAGAGGCTGACAGACTCCTCTCTGGCTCAAGTCCAGCCCTTCTGGCTGGTAGGTCAAGGTAAAGCTGCTTTAGATCACATCTTTGCTTTTTAAAAACGTCTGTTGCCTGGCTGATGTCTCTTGTTGCACTTGGGCTCGGCTGCCGAAGGGGGATGCTGTGGGTAGAGGGGGTTGAGGTGCTGTCACATGTTCCTGTCTTCAGCTGTGGGCAAGGAGCCGTGTCCCTAGAGCCGTGCAGTCCTGTTTACACGTGTTTGTGAAGCCTGTGCTCTTGTGTCTTGTTCCCTGACAGAAGGCCATTCAAGCCTTTGAGGTGCCGCCCCTGTCAGCGTCAAGTTCAGCCAGTTCTAGTTGGTGGACTGGGGCGATGGAAGGCATCAGCGCTTGCCCGCGATGCCTCGTATTTTGCCCAGGCTGAGGCTATGACCCAGGTGCCCCTGGCTCCAAGGCTAGTTGCTACTGCGTTCCCCTTGGCCACCAGCTCTGCGCAAGCCATCCCGAGCTTGTGAATTCACCTCGCCAGAAGGCAAAGTCCAGAGTGCGGCAGGCGCTGGTGAGCTCGCGCGGGGCAAAGCCGCTCCCTGCGCTCGGGGAGCCGGCTCCAGATGCTTCCTGCTGTTTGGGTCTCTGCTCCAGCAGCGCGGGCAGGAGCCGAGCTGGAGCTGAGCTGGAGCTGAGCTGGAGCCATGCTGCTGGCCCAGGCCTCCTGGGATCGCATCCCCCCAGCTCCCCGAGGGCAGCTCTTGCACATTGGCGAGTGCTGGCTGGGCCCACGCTGCAGTCAAATGGATGGACCCTGGGGGGCTCTGCGGGAGAGGGTCCCGTGGCCATGGTCCCCATGGAGTGGCTACTTGAGATGCTGTGGTGGCTTCTTTGGGTGGATGAAGCAGATATCCTCAAGTGTCAGGCCTCTGTGGTGAAGGAGGAACAGTTTTTGAGAGAAGAGGAGAAGCTGCAACCATTTCTGCTCCCTACCTTCCCCCTTCTTTAGCTCATTGAAATTGAGCACAGATCCAAATGTCATATGGTTTAAATTTTTCAGATTCATACTTTGGCCTCTTTAGCCCATCCCTCGCTCGCAGGACCAAGACCGGATGATTAAGGGGAAACACCCTTGTGTCTGCTCCAGCTCCTCTCAGTGCAGCTGGGGGCTGGCTGAGGGCCTGCCCAGGCTCCTCTGCCACCACAGCCCCCAGGGCAGGGTCGCCTGGATGTGGCTAGCAGAGCTTTGCACTAGGTAGCCATCCCTCTGCGGCTCTGTTAGCAAAGCAAGCCAGAGCGAGGGCTATAAATCTCATCCGGACGCAGTTCCGTGGGCTTTTCTATTGATACCAAGAGTGGCCAAAAAGCAGAAATGCTAACTCAGTGCACGAGGCTTTTCTGCTGAGCTGACGCAAGAAGCAGAAGGCATCAGATTTTTGCCCAAATGAGCTATTCCAAGATAAGCAATTCAGATTGTATCGAAACGCCCTATTCTACCGGTCAGAAACCCGAGGGGAAGCCTTGTGCCTCTGCTGAATATGCAGCTAATTTCCCCCCACAGCTGTTGAACTTGCTGCCTCCTTATCAAACATTTGCACATCACTGAGTCAGTGGTTTCCCCCTCCCTGCCCTGAGGTCCTTTCCCCCAGGGAATTTTGCAGTGACACTTCCTGGCTGGGGCTGCCTCAGTGCTGGGGTTAAGGGCCCCTTTTGCACCGTGGATTGTCACCCCCCTGGGTGACACAGCAGGGCCTACCTGTCCTGATGTCAGCTTCTCAGCTGCCCCATTTTATCCTGCAGTCAGCGGGGTGCTGGCGTTTTGCTGCTCAGCTCCTGCCACCCTGATGTTCAGTGTGAGAGAGAACGGCCAGAATGAGCGTTTCTCCCATGAAATATTGCCAAGTGGCTTGTACTGCAGGAGTTGTTCTGGTCAGTCCCCCTCAGTAAGGCAGCTCGTAACTGCAGCTTCCCTGACGGGGCTGGTGGTGCCCATCATCTGCAATCACAAACTATTGCAAGGCTGTAAAGCTCAGTGATGGTAAAATCTCAGGGCAGGAGCTGTGGCTGCCCCCGAGTCTGTCCAGCATCTCAAACACGACTGTTGGATTATTAATAGTAATAATTTGTGCAAATCCGTTTGGAGTTTGCAGTGAACAAAAGGCAGCTAGCCTCAGGAACAGAAACCATTCGACAAAACTCATGCTTGCCAAGGGGATGATTAAAAATAAATCTGGCTGGAGATGAATAGATGTGTTGTTGTAAATCCACAGCTACGATGGAGAGGTGGGGACTCGGATCAATTGCTGGACCCCAAAAGTACCCTCTTAATTTGCAGGAAGGTTTCAGGAGCCCCATGGAGCGGTTTGATCTGCACACCCAGAGGGGAAGGAGCCACAGACTGTCTGACTCCGGAGGTGACAGCGCTGTGCCTCTAGTAACCCCTGTTCTTTTTCCTGTGAAACTTGCACAAAGGTCAGCAAGAAAGCACAGAAATACCTGAGCACGTCTTGATTCCTTGTTAGAATATCACTTCCAGACATGCACTAATAGCTGATGCACCAGAAATATTCAGTGCTTTTTTTAATTTTATTTGAAATTACCTGGTTTTCAGTTTTTGTAACCCTCTTCTTCTCCCCGGGGTGGGTTTTAAAAGTGAAGAGAAAGAACCACCTCAAGAAAATAAGCTTCTTGGAAGAGACTGAAATCCCTGGTCGAGTAAAGAAACTAATTGTGGATTAGACAGTTGAAAGGTAAACACTCCGAGTGGGGCAGGAGGGGAGGGAAGGCGGGGGGCTGGGGGTGTCTGGCCAGCCCTGGAGCTCGCAGCCGAGCCAGGGCCAGGCTGCGGTGTGCTGGGTTGCTTCAACTGAAAGGGTCCGAAATGGCATTATCGCCAGCGCTGTGTTTAATGTCAGAGCCCTGTGTGGGCACATTCCTGAATCCGAGCCAGTGATAAGAGCCTGGGTTTCGAGAGTGTCTATTTGCCATTCGAAATTTGCTAATGCCATCCTCTTCCAAGAGGAGATTCCGGCGCGTTAGAAGGCACCGAGCCTTTGGTGTTTGCCTCTGGCAGCCGGCCAGCAGCGCCAGAGATGGAAACGGCGATTGTAGGACGGGCTCCAGAGAAGGACTTGATTGCAAAAGAGGAAAACAAAATTCAAATATTTATAAGTCATAATTGCATCTTAGCTTTGGGTCTGGATCCAGTCGAGGCTGAGTCATCCCAAACAGCTCCCCCGGGGCTGGAGCCGGGTACCCGCTCCCCACTGGCAGCGGCTCCTCACGTCTGCTCCGGGGCTGCAGGAGCTCCTGGGCTGGAG
>WTSP01025058.1:9459-31826 GCA_025331215.1 Actenoides lindsayi | reverse complement strand
GGCCCCCACTAGGCCCCGCCGCCGCCGCCGCCGCCGCCACCCCCCGCCCCGCTGCCTCGGCGCCGGGGGGAGCCCGGGCCGCCTCCCCCCTCACCTGGCTGCCTGGGCTGCGGCTCCCGGGCCGGCTGGTGGTGCGGGCCAGCGGGCGGCTCAGTCCATGGGCCGGGTCCCGGGGGGAGCCGGGGGGCGACCGCGGCAGCGGAGGGAGGCGGCGGGCACAGGGCAAACACTAAAGAGAATGAGCGGGGCCAGCTCCGGCCGGGGAGGAAGTGACGGCACCGCGCCGGGAGGCAGGGCAGGCGCCTAGCCAATCGAGAGCGGTCGGTCCCCCGCGGGCACCACCCCCCTCCTCGCTCTCGGCCAATGGGCGCGGGGGCCGGCCGGGAGCACCGTCTCTTTCGCGGCGACTACAAGTCCCAGCGTACCCGGCGGCAGAGCCGCAGACGGCATCTGTGCGGGGAGACTACATTTCCCGGCGTGCCCCCCGCAGCAGAGCCGCCGTGCCCCGCCAAGATGGAGGGACCGATCGGGTCGGGCCGCTGTCGACGCTGCCCGCAGGTGCCTCCTGCGGCGGCGCGCGGTCGCTCCCGCCCGCCTTCTTGCGGGGCCCGGCAGCCCTGTTGGCTCAACAGGCGAGGGCGGCTCGAGGGCCGCGGCCCGGCCGTGCGGGCCACCGCTTGGGCCGCCCCCCGTGCCACGGCCCACGGCGCCTGCGAGGCCCCGCGGGAGCGGAGCCCACCCGGGGCCAGGCCGCCGGGAGGGCGGTGACGTACGAAGCTGCCGGCGGGTCCGGCCCGGCTGCAGCTCCTGGAGCACAGGCGCAGCGGCACCCCCGGCCCTGCCCAGCGCCGCTCCGCCGCCCCCCGCTGCGCTTGTACTTCACTTTTGTTTAGATGAAGCAAAGGCACGTATATAAACCAGCCGCTTGCTATCGCCGGCCCGGCCTGTCTGGGAAAAGGAGTGATGTGAAGCGGGAGCAAAACGCGCCCGGGATCCGCGGGCAGCCGCCCTTGCCTCCCCGGGGAAAGCAAACAAGGCCGAGGGCGGGTCTGCCTTCCAGGCGGGTGGGTGCGCTCAGGTCAAACAGCAGCGTGAGGTTCTTCTCAAAGGCGGAGGTAATAGCGGCCGGCAGCAATAGCGACCGGCAGCCAGCACTGCTAGGAAAGAGTATTTCAAAAAAAAAAACACCTCAAATTTCAAAACACGTGTGGGTGAGAGGGAAAAAATGCCGAACTTGGACCCCAGTACAACCAGCAACTACATACACACCCAATCCTTTGAACAGATAACCACCCAGGAAAAAAAAATCCACACTTTGCACATAGAGCTGCACGAACTGACATGATTTAACTCGGCAGCTAACCGGGATACACTTCAATTTAAGCTCTGCATTTGAATCTAAAGAGTCTAAAAGGTACGTAAGCAAAATCTGTTTTGTTCCTCTCCACAGCTTTAATTTGCCCTTTTTTGCAGCTGTCCTCCCACTCCCCAAAGCCCCCCCTCCCCAAATGACAGTAACTACCTGCTGCTACCTTAATCATGGCTCTGTTACTTCGTGATTGTCCCTGCTGGACTCCTGAAATTGCTACCAGGAGTAACTCCATGTAGGGTAGCCGAGGCAAAGTCAAGATGTGAATGTATGTGTTTTGCATTAAAAAAGCCAAAATTCCAGCATGCCGCTACTGATGTCTATAATTTCTAGTCATTTTCTGGATCTGTCATATAAATGTACCCTTTAAATACTGTTATGGTGCTTCAGATGCTGTAGCTCTTGTAAGAAGAGTGAAAAACTACATTAACAATAGTGTGCAGTGGTTCAGGGGATCCCTAACACGGTGAATCCCTTCCTGGGTCACTAACAACAGAAATGCCCTACAAGATTTAAATAAATGCCATCATAAATGGTTTTGAAGTTAAGTATCATTAAGTATTTTAAAGACAAAACTTTTCCTAACCTGTATGACTTCTGAACGCAGTGCAACTGCTTTTTATTGCAAATCGGCAGTAGCAAAAATCACAGAGCAATATCAAACAGTCCCCAGTCGTGCTGGAATAGGTCAATCCAATTCTGTCACGAAAAAAGATACTATGAGAACTTTCTGGTTTAGAAATAGTTTATCTTTCTTAGTAGGTAAAAATACATTTGAAGCCCCAAGGCTGCATTTAAACCCTATGGCATCGTTAAATTGCAAGTCAGTCATTTCTGCGATTGTTCAGCAAAAAAAGAATGTGGCAGCCCACAACATTTACTAACCCAACACATGTAACTTAACTTGACAGTAAATGCAAAAGCCTTCATATTTAGTGGGCAGAATCACAATGACATTACAGAAAAAAGTAAATCAGAAATAAAACCAACATGCCTAAAGCTCCATATCCATTTCTGTCTTTAATACTGATATGGATTTCAAAGATACCGTAAAGAAAATACATCATACACTTAAAATCAACGGACAATATAGCATTTAAGACATTCTCCAGTATATAAGTATATAGATATATATTTCATATCACATTTAAACACCTATTCATATGTTCTTGTGGTCTGTTGCATAACAATATGCGATGTTAGATGCTTTAATTATTCCAAGCCAGCAACAGTTTTATTTCAGAAGGAAATGAAATTTCAACTGTTGTGTAATCGCTACTGCAAGGCTGAATGCTGTCTGTAACAGAAACAATACTTGTGCAGGTTTTTTGTAGAAAATTAGGTGGAGACAGGGAATTACAAAGCTAATTATTCCCTCCCCCCGCTGAGATTTGAGTTACATTAAAAATTCAGTTTTATATTCTCGTTTTCCAGAAAATGGTGCACGTCTGGATAAATGTAAAAGCTGCACGACTGGGACAGCAGATTACAAAGTTGAACATAACTTAAACAAATATATATGTAATTCCAAAGTCCAAGGAACACTTGGCACACCACCTCCAGTACCCAACACGTCTGCGTTTGAAGAATATTTCCTCCTCTGTTATGCATATCATTATTAACTATTAAAGAATGTCACAAAAGACCTTTCCACTCTTCCTCATGCATCAGCTTAAACAAGGACAGACTTATTCCTAACTTGTAAAATATTTGAAACTTTCATTTTCTTTTATGAAGGAAGCAGTATTGTAATTACAGTATTTTCAGATGTTCATGTAGAAATCTGATACTTGTTATTAATATATTTTCTTTGTTAATTACTTACTTCAACATACCCCTTATATCAGGCACAAAACCAGAGTTTGAATTACTCTTCACAGCTTTTCAAAATGAAGACTTTTTACTAGGAAGCTAAATATATGAGCTAGCTGTGCTAAAACCCCTTCGTCTGCTTTTCTGACACATCAGTCATTTGTAACAAAATATCTTTTACTTTCTATTAAGATTATTACTTTATTATTATTATTTTCTTCTATTCTCATCTTGAATACAATATAGTAAGTCCAGCATAAGCTTTGACTTCACATGAACTAGAAGATTATTATTTTGAGAGAAAATTTTCAAGCCTGTAGTCACTTTGCAACTAGCTGTCAACAGAAGTCACTGAGCTTTTCATGTACCTGCTGGTACCTATTATTATAGCCCATATTCCCCAGGAACACCTCAAATTTCCTCTAAATTATATTAAAGGCAATAATGACTTGATTTAAATAAGGGCAGAAAGCTAAGGGAAAATAAAGCATTTATCCTGCTTTCTGACAGCTAGGTAGATTTAGAGAGAGATTTACATTTCCAGAGAGAAGCCGTGCCTCGAGCGTACCCTCGTCAGTTAACGACGGCACTCTTAAAAGCAAATGCCTGAAACAGGAGAAAATGTCTCTTTAATATTTCTGCTAAAGGCTAAAAGAACATACGTCACTCTTCACTCAACTTTTGTTGATGGAATCTGCAGAACAGGTGACAGGTATGGAGAAATACTCTCGTTTCTGTGAGGATTAAGCCATTTTAAGACGACAGCCAAGGTTTGGTGTGGGGAGCTTTGGGCGCAGGAAAGCTCCCAGCCCTTCCGGAGTGCGGGGTACAAGCTCCACCCAGCCCCACCTTCCCTGAGCTGTGGGGTGCCGCCTGGCAGAGGTGGCTGTGTGGCAGGGCAGATGATTTCCTCCCCCCCCAGCCAGCCGGGTGCCCACATCTCCACCCTGCTCCAGCCAAGCTGTGTTCATGATCCAAGCTGCTGCAGGTGGATAGATGCTGCGCCGCAAGCGCCTTCCAAAGTTTTGTCAAAATGTTTTTCAAAGTGATTCATCAGTATTTTAGCAGCATTTTTGACAGCTTGAAGCACACAGTCTTGGGACTGGTAAAGGGAAGCTCACGGAATGAGAAACCTTTTCTGTAGACAAATGAGTGAACTCCAGAGAAAGGTGAAGAACAGAAAACAAATAGATTGCTGGGACCAGCTTTGAGCCGGACTCTCGCACGATGCCTTATGGTTAACTAGTGCTGGTGACAGAACAAAGACAGGATGACATATTTAATCTGGCCTACCCCTTCTTGACAATATTAAGGCTCTCAGGAAGGCTGTTCTCCTGGAAAGGTCATGGAATGAATACAACAATACACGCAACAATCAAAGCAGCACAGTCTGATGGAAGGCACATGAAAGCAATTGAGAGCCTAAAGAATATCAAGTTTTCTGAAAGCAGAAGTCAGCTGAGAGAAAGAATGTGCTCTGGCCTCACCAGAGAATTTTTAGAATGCAATGTCTGGCTCACCGAAAGGATGACTCTTAACATATATTTATGTAAAGAAATAGAGAACTGAAAATTTACTTTTAGTATATGCTGCCAACATTGCAGGAATGCTGGTAGTACCATGGCCCATTCACTACCCAAGAAAACCAGAACATGCACTGGTTTTGAGGCTGGTGGTAATTAAATTGTTTTGGGGTTTTGGTTTTTTTTTTCCTTAAGAAGGTATTTCTTCTGCTACAAAAGCCTCAGAAAATTTTCTAAAAATTACCAATCACTAAAAATTATTTAGAAGCCAACAACCACAAGTCAGTCAGTAGGCTCCAAGAAAGGACAGTAGATTAGAGTTCCATGGTATCAAAAGATCTCAACACGGGTGTCCCTTTGCCCGTTTCATACACAAAAAGGAGCAAATAACCTTTTTCCCCCCTTGAATTTGCATAATCTACCATTATCAGTTGCAAGGGAGAATTGTCTACTTATTTTCTTAAGTGTTTCAGAAGATCTCCGGTGATGGGCAGGAGTTAATTGTCCAACATTGAATTATATGTTTCCAAGTACTTGGAAGCTCCATTGACACCAGGTGTTTCCAGCCTGAGCTTTCTGAAGAAACTGGTATGTACCTAGCTGTTCAACAAGGAATACACCGAAGGGTGGCCTGGACAAGTTCAACAATCTTGCGAAAATCCCTTACGACATTGCTTGCATCTGTTTCCACTGAAATGAACAGATAAATACGGTTGGAACATTGTGCTGCCTTCTGAAGCTTGAGAACGGGAGGTGCCAGAAGTAGTGATAAGGTCTTCATCTAAATGAAGGCGAGGATGCTGCCAATAACACTCGCAGTAACACTCTGAAGCAGAGACGCATCTGCTGACCTGCACTGTGCTTGGAAAGTTCACTTCCCTGAAAGGCTAAGTGTTCTACAGAAACACTTGCATGCCTTAGGAAATCTGCAGAGCACGTTGGAACTAAGTAACACGTCACTAACAGTGCCACAGACACAGCCACGTCTACCAAGTCTACGTTACTCAACTCGGAGTGAGCTAAAGGACAAGTATGCCACTAGTATTTGTTGATCTGAAGTCACTTAGGCACTTATTGACACTGAATGTCTTTCCAACAACAAAGTCACATGTTGCAGGAAGTGCAAGCTAGTGAACATCAGGATTCACCAGTAATTTTCTATCCAGAGAGCCAATTTTCCCTTGGCTTAAAGGGTTCTGGCTTACTATAAATCCCACCCAGTTCCAATTATGTTGGTACTGGTAAGATAAGAAACATCTGTTCACTTACTTGCGTATCTCAGCAACCCACTCCCTAAAGAAATCTTGGTTAGAACTGCAGAACGAAGCTGGTCTAATAGGAGACCCTTAACATTGCATCGTGCCAAGAAACCCTGTTCCAGCAGAAGGTTATCCAGCATACACGCCTAACAGGCTGGCTGCTGGAGCAGATGCAAAGGTAGCATGTTAAATTACTGTTCTATGACCACCAGTACCAATTTAATTTTGATTCTTTGATGCTGAGAGGAAAAAGAGGTCTGCAAGTTCTCTGTGGAATTGTTCTGCCTATTTATGACCCAAGGAAAAAAGACAAAGCTGCAGAGCAGACAGGGCTCTGAGTATTCTTTTGGCTTGCAGGTTTTGAATGACCACAGCTCAATTAACGTTGACATTCAAGGTAGGCGTTCAGCTCCTTGCAAATGTCACTCATCTCCCACGTGGCTTCAGCCTGTCTACGGAAAGTCATTCTGCAAGGCGCTTTGGCAAACTCGTAACACACATCACAGTCTCTCTCACCAGCATTAAGGCAGATGCTTTTCATGATTGCCACTGTATTCTTTCACTCTTGAGAACCGCTTTCACTTCATACCTATGAACAGAGGGTCTGACGCTGCGTAACAGACCAGATTCAAGAAAACCTGTTGATGCTGACTCAGTACATTTTTACAGGCACTTAGTAGTTTAAATCCATTGTCTAACAAGCAACTGATTTCTTTATGTATTAAGAGATACGGCCAACATGCACCCTCACATGACAGCCACAGACACTAAGGAAGAACTGACAGACAGTTGATTCTGCCCCATGTTTCACCATCAGTAAATTCAGTAACTTTCCTGATACAAGGCCCAGCTTCAACAGGTATTCTGACTACAAAAAACAAGTCCTGATTCAAGTCATCTGCAGAATTTCTCTGGACAAGTCACAAAACAAAACAAACAAACAAAAAGTCTGTCATGTAACATTGCTTAATATCATGTAAGTCTGAGACTTCACTCTTACTCAGGAGTTTTTCAGTCTCTATAATTAGATTTATTTATATCCCTGCAGTACCAGTGCTCTAAAAGCCCACGGTCTAGTAGTTTGGTGCCCAGGCCATCTGAGAACACAGTAAGGCTCAGGCATTTAACTAGTCACTTAAACTGCCATAACTACAGGGTAATCTGATGCACTTAGAATTCAAGGCTACCAAACCTAATCAGTATATTTATGAGGAGACAGGGAGAACATCTGAGTTAAGTTTAACTCTAAGATCACTGCTTCAGTTTTAATACATCACTAAAAATCCACTTGGAGACTGATACCTGCTCTAGGAGGGGTCTATTACTTGCTTTTACTGCACTGTAGTGACACATCTTGTTCAAAGAGAAGGGGTGCACCTGTTGAGGAATATCAAGGGTGATAATAGCTTTGGATCTTCTGCCAAAGTTTTAGAGATTTGCTCTGTATGATCCTACAATGTATTAAAACTATGACTCAAGATAAAGGAAAAGTCCTCACAGTCCCACTATTTTATATTCTAACCTAAGTTTAAAATATTGTCTTTTTTTTTAAACCAGCTACATTCTTCTAAAACAGTAAGCGCACAGTGACAGGCATTTTAAACAAGTACTTCTTATTTATTCACAATTTAGATAAAGTTTAAGGAAAGACAAAAGAAATACAAAGGACAACATCAAAATGAAAAGGAATTTTAGTGACCGAAGTGAGTTTCTACAGCCAGTGCTCTCCATACATTTCAAAGTGTTATCCAAACACTGCAGATTTCAAATAAATCCCGTAACAAACTGCTATGACTATTCCCTTTGTAATTAAACTGGGAATGGAAGTTAGCCACCTTTTACCTAGGAGTACACAAACCACCAAATTCTTTCAGTTTCAGTTTAAAGCCACATTTACCTTTTACAAGATGGATTCTGCAATACATTTTCAAGTAGCATTTTTCATTTTGTCTGAGCTCTGCTATAAAAAAAGTCAGTGTCAACCTTCCATGTAACAAACCAGCTTTTGATCTTGCTTGTGGAATACATGCAGTTCAGAGCAGTGTCACACTTGCAGCTTGAAGGTATCCTTGGAGATACTGCAACGCTTCTGCATTCAGACTAGTACTCAGCATTGATGGCACCTTAAAACATACAGCAGAGCACAAGTGTCAGTGTGTGTATACATTAAACTGCTGCTATGTCCTGTTAATCACTTTGTCAACATGTGGTACAAAGTCAAACGACATCCTGAGAGCAGCAGTTTTTCATTGTGAAAACAGTTGCTGGAATTACAACTCATGATGCTGACAGTTTTATGTACTGATCTGAATCCAACATGAAAGAAGAGTAGAGAAAACCTTTGTTTATTAAAGCAGATACTTGGATGCAGCAAACATCAGATCTCTCAGGCAATCTTTACTTACCAAAATCCTGAACAAAAAGATGCTATAGTTTAAAATAGGTAACTGTAAACTTGATTTGTTTAATTTAACGTGAGTTGCCTGAAATTTCCTGAATTCAACGTACAGTTGAACTGGAGACAAGCACTAGTTACATACTGACAAGTGGATAAATTTTCACTTAAGAAATGGCATATTTAAGCTTATTGCTGAATTAAGTAATGTGAAAATATGGCCTAAGGTTACTAGGGAAAAGGCCTTACAACAGCTATATTCCATTAAAGAATAGTAGAGAGCGGTACCTTGCATTCTGATTATGACATACTTCATTTTGCTGATTATCAAACATTAGCAAAAGAGACCCATTATCAAAAAAAGCATTTCTCCTCTTAGGGTTTAGCATTCACATGCCATGGATAGAAGTCACCTACCCTGCCTGGGCACGCCGTAGATAGTTTGTGAAGAGACTGTGCCAGATGGATTCTAGGATTGTTCACCATTTGACCTACAGGATCGTGTTCTTTTTTTCCAGCGAAGGCTAGCTGAGAGAATGCAGTCTGATATCCTGGAGTATCTTCTATGTCAATGAAGTGTTCTTCATCAGGGATAGTGTCATCCTCGGGCAGTTCAAAGAGGCCAATGAGGGCCTGCAGCAAAGGAGTCCTATATGTAGAGAGGGGAGGATAAAATTGGAGTGCTTAAAATACATTAGGACAGCGTGTATTTTACAAGAATGTTCAAATTACTTAGAACTCTTTACAATGTAGCCTTTGCAGGTACTTGCTTAGCTACTGAAATTATAAGTGCCCAATCTAAGCCAGACCTCAAAAATTGTGGATCTCTCTATTTTCCAGGCATAATGTAAGTGTTCATAATAAAAGCATGAACAAGATATTTATTTTTTATCTGGTCAATAGGTCATGAAATATAATGAAGAAAAGCAATTATTTTCCAAATTACAATTTTTCCCTAAGTATATTAACCCCCCCACCCCCCAAAAAAAAAAACCCCAAAAACCAAACCAAAACCCAAAGAAAAGTACTAGTTCAGGGATCCAGTTACTGTCATTAAATTTAGGCTACCTGACACCCTACACTGCTAGACTGGCTCACAATCTTCCCAGATAGCTCTCCCCAAAATTCTACTGTCAAGCTAAGATCTTGCAGTCTCTCTGTCAGGTTATAAGTATGCTCACATAACTGTTCTACTAGTCAGGAGATAAGTCAAAACTGGTACAAGCTTTTAAAAAAGAATACAAGCTAAAAGACAGTACATATTCCCTTAACTTCAGTCCAGCTAGCCCAATCAGTGCTATCTCCAGCACAAAAATCTCAACCAGTTTCTGGTACTTGCTTTGAAAATACAGTTTCATGTGCTGAGAATAGGAAACGGTGTGGAAACCTGAAAGTCACCCTTATAACAACAGCAGGCCTGAAGAAATCACAACAGAGTTTATTTGAAGAATATATTCAGATGATAGCTCAGTTTAAAAAAAAAAATCAAATGGCTTCCCAGACAGAACTTGAAGTGTTCTACATACCACAGCTTGGTGTATTCAGTGTCCATCATCGGAGGGCATTCTGTTAATATTTTTGTAATGCCAACAGCACAGATTTTCTTTTCAACTTGTCCAGATACTTTCTGGATTTCAGGAATTATAATTTTCTCCAAAACCATTCCAAACATCCTATTGTAATATTAAAAGTAGAAGTATTAGAAAGCCTTATCAACCTTACAGTGACAAAAAAACCCAAACCCAGAAACAACATGAATTGCGAAGAAAAAGAGAAAACCAGACAATCTGTTAAGATGCTGCCCTGTTGCAGTGGATGCCTAGTAGAAATTTGAGCATACAAACTTTTCTCAATGGGTAAGGAATAAAACTATTGCTCTTTCCTTTTTATGACCTGCTTAGGAGATTAATAACATGAGCTACCAACAAGGAACTGGGCGGCAATCAGGAAAAGAAAAATCACCAGAAAGATAAATCAACTACATGACAAGAAACTTTTGTCTCGTCAAATTAATGACAAACGCAGTTTGCAATTTTAGCTAAAGGAGACAACTATTTTCTACTTTAAAAGATAAAAATTATACAGAAGTCTTAAATTTAAAAAATATTGAAATCATACTAACTTTGGCTGTATGCTGTCAAATATTTCCTGCAGAGCTAATGCCCCATATTTTATGCAGTACAAGTTAATGAAGACTAGGAAACCTGTAACAGGAAAAATGTCAAATTAAAACTCAACATGAAAAAAATAAAAAGCTTTATAGTCAGCAGCAAAAGATATTCTAACAAGTTTTCCAAGGACACAGAAATGGCAGTTTTTATAAATGCTCAGTTTTAGTGAAATACATTAACTTGCTACCTTGAAATCTGCATAGAACTTGATCTTTTCACATACGGCAACAAACTCAAAGACAATATTCGGTTCTTTTTACTCTTTTAACAGTTATAAAGCATCAGAAAAGCCATTTGCAAATATTTCAGACCAAGGACCAGAAGGACTCTTCAATGCTTTCAGCTGAATACTTCATGGAATGCAGCTTTTCAGATCTGTTGCGAATCCCTCTGCATGGCCTTTCTACCAGAGCACAGATGTAATGCATGAAAAGCACCACTTCAATTTTGTTTGTGGAAGACCATTGTAAGCAATCCTATTATTCTTGCCATCATCAGGTGGCATTCTCCAGATTTTACAGGATTAAGTAATTGCATAATTTGCATCATTTGTGTAGTGACAACGTCATCAAAAGAATTTAATCAGAATGACAATAATCTTCCTGTTACAGCAGGAATAACCAGAATACGTATTACAATAATTTGTCCCAGGTTTACTGGTTTAACGTAAAACCCTATCAATAACTGAAGTCATATTAAGGCAGAAGGACACAAATGCATAGAGTATTTAGCAGTAATAACATAAAACTATGTAACAGAAGGAAGTGTGGTCAGTATTACTGTGCTGTGAGTGAAAGTTTGCTGGTATAAATTGAAGATTAAATGGAGACACTTTCAGAAAATTAATATCTCACAGAGGAAGAAAGAAGATGAATACACAAGTCTTTTCCCTTATTTTAGTACCATTCCTTCAGCTTTCATGAAATATGTGTCATTTGCTGTGGCAACTGCCCTATATGACACCCTTGGTTACACAACTTGAAGCAAGTCAGTGATGTTAAGTCACAATGTCCATTCATGATAAGATACTTATTCAGTACAACTGCATGTTCTGCACTGTTGGCATCACTGCCACTGAAGGTCTTAATATAGCAAGGAACTTACTTTTAATAAATTTTGTTGTTTTGGAATTCTGAAGTCTTTGGAATAGTAGAATGAAGATCTGCTTCCTGTACTGGTCAACTGATCCACTGAAAATTGAAAAGAATAGTTATTAAATTCATACTAGGATTTTACTCCTGTCACTTCACAGAAAACACGTATAGAATTGTTCAAATCTATTTTACTGATAAATGTTGCATTTTTCCAGTTGCTAAACATTAACTATGTTAATGAAATGCACAAACACACCAGTTATTAAAGGCTACAGAAATTAGTTTTGAATGTAACTTCAACTCATACTCACGGAGGCATATGCTCTATAATACTGTTTAGAAGATAGAATCCTTGATGGTCATTAGCTTTAGAGGCAATCAACTTCTGGAACACACCTAACAATCCAGGCTGTAAGCAAAGCAAATACAAAACTCTGTGTAACTGTTCTTCATATGTGACCTACAGAAAGTTGCCCCTTACCATCTAAGACATACATCAAAGCAAAAGCTTTCATAACCTACAACAGGATTTTGTTTCTGCAGCTAAGGAAAAGGAAAACAGATTTCTCTTGGGACCAAGTGATGTTCCTTTGAGCATCAAGATTAACCTTGATCAAATGAACACCAAAGCTAATTTGAACATGCATGTCTGCTTCATCAATGGCACTGTCTCATCAAGTCTGACTACAGCAGATCATGCAGCAGGAATAACAGAAGTTAAGTATGCAGAATAAATCTCCCACTGAATTCACTAATCCTCAGATTTCCCACCATTTTGGCTCCTCCTCATTCATTCTACTCAAGACTGTTGTGAACAGAAGCTCTGAGAGTTTTCCTGGTGCAGTGTTCAAACATGAGACACAGGAGACAGAAAAACTCGGGAAACTTACTTGCTTGCAAAAACTACGTGCAGGAGTTTTACATCTTAATTGACAAAAGCATGACAGTCTGGTATTTATCTTACCCAAATGGAACGGCATCCCAAAAGCCTGCACTCACAGTACTTGTCGTCTTCTTACGTAAGCACCATTAATTTGAAGTACAAGCACAAACTGTGCACAAATCCAGCTATTCACTAAAGTAAAGAGCTCCTCATATTTTTTTGATCTTAAATTGCCATGTCTAGAGGCATGCACCGTGACTAAATCAATCCAACTTACAATTTTGTCAGCAGCAGCACTTGCTATTGTATTGGCACCTCGCTCTAAATAAGCCTGCAGGAGTCGGACCAAAGGAGGAATGTTTCCTGTCCTTTCCCATAATACTGGCTGAAGTAGATGAGGAAACAATGCCATATAGGATGATGGGATTTCGTTTTTGTGCATTTCCAGAAGTAGGGACATCACTTGAAACACATATGGAATGAACTCTGGAAGAGAAATGATGACATTTAAAAATTCAGCAAATATGGTCACTCACTCCCTAGAAACCACACAGCTGTTGATTGAACATAACATTTTATGATACCAACACAAAGACTCCAACAAACAAAATCTTGGAGAAATATCCTGCTTCCCCAAATATTTGCAAGCATTGTATATATACAGTTTCTATCTCCTCTGTTAATGTTTTGGAACATTTTACTAAAAACAAGGCAATATAATTAAAAAGAAGAGTAAGAGTCTTTGGAGGAGTGATCATTAGATGTTTTAAAAATACAGTTTGTTTTCAAAACATCTTAATACAGTAGATAGACCCTATGGAACTACTCAGACGCTTCCTGAAAGTGTTTATTAGGACTGCAAACATGCTGAATTCTCACTTGAATTTCCTGGGTTACAGAAAAATCATAGCAACTGATTATAGTAGAGAGAGAGCACAAGCACTTACTGATTTTAATTTACCTTGCACATCATTCTGTAGTATCTCAGTGAACACCATGAACAAAGCCTCTTCAAAGCTTCCAACTGCATCAGGGTTTGCTTTGCATGTTATCCTTATTGACAAGCATATTGATTCAAACATGTAATGGTTGAAGTGAGGTTTGCTTGGATTCTAAAAGAAAGTTATAAACAGATAAATCAACCCAAACTTGCAGCCAAGTCACTTATTTAGCAAAATTTTTTTTTTTTCCAGCTCAAGTCAAAAGTAGTAATTGGGAATGAGGATAGTTATGACTTATTAATATGCTAATGAAATTAATTCCACCAAGAAATGAAAACATAAGAACCTTTAAAGCACAAAGGAGGGGTTGTTTTCATAAACATTTTAAAGACAAGTGTTTTTCAGAAGCTCAGCATAAGCAAGCAGTTAAAGTATCACAAAATAGAAACTGGAAAAAAAATAATTCTTTTTCAATCCTGTATCTAGAGTCAATTCCTTATTGAATACTTCTTATACTCTGCAGCTAAGTTTAAAACTATACATAATACCGTTTTCTTGGGCAGTTGATGAAGGTATTCTAAAGCACTCTCTAATGTCAATGTTCAAGAATATTAGCTCAGCCTGAACAAAAAATGAAGATAACTTTACTCTCCAAAAGCAGGAGTGTAGTTTAGTTTAATCCCACATTTCAGTGCTGAAATTGAGTATCAGCCTCAGAAACTTCATGGACAAAGAATAAAGGAGTTGTGAGAAAACCAGATTACTGTAGTGGTGGCCTCTGCACAAGCAAACATTCATACTAGAAGAAACTAGCATTACAGAAAGATTTCATATGCTGTTTCCAAATTTCAGATGAGACCAGGGGAGAATGATTTGAAAGCACATACTAAAAGGAAGACAGTACTTGACTAAAGGCTGTTTTAACTTACTTTAGCCAGAAAATGTCGAACAATTTACAGTATTCTAACAGAACACAAACAACAAGGTAGACATGAATCTTTAGAAAGACTTCTCTAAAAGGTAACAAGTGAACATTTTGCTCAGCCCGTTTCTTTACCTTACTGACAGCCAGCAGCTTCTGTGTAAGCTGTGTGATGACAGAAGGAATGTATGGAATTATGGATTCCTGTAGCAGAGAAAAACTCCTCATGATGGCTGAAAATAAATGTAAAGTATTATCTTCTGGAGATAAACATACACTTCTCTTACCCATCATGCCTAAATCTTTGCCTCTTACTATTAAATCAGATCCCAAGAACTGTCACAGAAAAGAAAAAGCACCTTCTGCATAAGCCATCAATCTATAATAATGACACAGGATAAAGCAAAGCCTCTATCCCCATTCGACAGACGTAGCACAGAAGAATAAGCAACTTTGCAAAGACCACCATTTATCTTGGCAAACCTCAAACCTTGGCAAATTATCAGCCTCAACCCACTCAGATCTCCTACTTGTCAGGTACCTGTCCTGACTGCAAAGACTACCACGTGAGAAATAATTTGTCACAACACTGTTATTTTCAGTGTTTCTCTTTGGTACCATAAATTTAGACAAAGATGACTGAATACAACCTGTTAAATAACTGCAGGCTGCTCTTTAGCCTGGTTGCATCAATTTTCAAGTAAAAAAGTCAGTAGCCTGTAACTATAAGCCTTTACCTCAAGTTAACAAAGTTACTCTTACACTGCAGAACTCATAAAGCATTTACCTTTCATAATGTATTCATTTTCAGACGAGCCAGGAAGTGTCAGTGCTTTAAAAAGGTTTGTTAGTAGCACTTCTACAAATGGTGCCATTTCTGCAGCTGTAATGCTGTTAAGTAAAACACAGCTCTTTAATGATGAAAGAGATTCACAAACTTCAAGCATTTTATTTCTTAGTATTATCGTATTGTAAAAGACCTCTTACAGATATTTCTCATCCTTAATGGACAAAACCTACGTAGCAATGAACTTATTTCTGCTTGAAAACTTACAGGGTAGTATTATTTGTCCCTCTCATGGTAAACAGTCTTTCAAGAGCATGGGCTGCATAAGTATGGACCACGATACTTTCTGCTTGAAGATGATTGATTAAGAGAGGAATAGATACCAACAGTTGTTCTTTAGGTACCTACAAAAACGTAGCAACCAATTACACACACGTTACATAAAAATACAGATGGTTCAACACTAGAGCATAATCAGTCTGAGCTTATCAGCTGCAAACTGAGAAGCTGGAGGAGGGAGAAATCTTAGAAGGCTCCTCCAGCTGCTAAATCACACCTTGACAACCAAGATGTACCTGTTTCTGTGAGCACTGGTGTATTTCTCCCAAGCATCAATGATACATTTGATTGGGAGTAAGTGCATATATTCCTAACGTATATTTGTTTTTTCATTTTACTTTGTCTTAATGGGCAAATAAAAATAGAAGATCAAGCTTAAAAAAAAATTAAACAATAAACCAACCAAACAAAAAACCCCACAAAACCAACCAAATGCCACAAAACAAACCAAATCCAACCAACCAAACAACAAAGACTCCATAAATATTTTATAAGAGATGAATAAAGGTAATCTAAAATTTAGAAATAATACTCAATATATTTTCTTCCTGAATCTCACAAATCAGAAAAGGTAAAGGACAAAGTTGCTGTACTCCCTTTAACAACGATTGCAATGATAGGAGCAATCAAGTATATTTCGACTAGCATTCCCTGGAGAAATTCTGAGAGCGTGTCACAGAACTAAGCAGGCTAAGATGCTCAGTGCTCCCAGAGCATATGGAGAGCATATAGACTATGTGTTAATTGGATATTTATGACAATATCATTTACTTTCAAATCTAAAAATTCAGCATGAAGTGTTATATGTGACTATCAAACACCTGTTGAGTTAACATATGGTCAAGTAAGATAAATTGGGTTTTGCAAGTATGAAGTAACAAACTACAATATGTTTTTACTGTAAAAGAAAAACTTACTTGGTTTCTAAAAATCATGATATATTTGATACCATCTGCTTTTAGCACAGGGAATTCATTCACTGCAAGGGAAAAATATGCAAATTTTGTTGACACTTTTCATATAAATGTGATTACTGAACATAAACTATACACAGAGATGGCATTAAGTCATTATTTTTCCCTTCAACAATAATACAATGTTTTTCTACATTGCTTAGTTTCTGCATGGGCATGGGCAGACACAATATCACTTTCAGGTACAAATCACACCCCAGTACCATTAAGTATACAGTCCAACTCTTTCATGTGGAATTTCCCCCTTCTGGCTCAGATTTTAACAGCCTCCAGTTACATATTTCAAGACAATCAGCTGTGTTCCAAATATTGTCAGATAATTGCTGAAGCACAAAATAAATTACGTGCCTTAAAACTAGATATCCATAACCTCATCAATATGGGCTGATACAAGCCACAACCTAGCTTTCAGTATTTTAACTCCCAAGGGTTTTGTATAGCATAGAAGTTTGCCATAAGGTCTCAAATACAGAAATCAAATCACTTTGACTCAACAAGTTTAAGCATGTAACCAATAGTAACTGTGTGTGTACGTGCTCTGATCTTGCAGATCATGTGTGGAATCCACCTTTGTTTAAAAGCTCATTCATTGCTGGCCAAACAAATCTGAATTACTTCCCATGTGCCAGGTGCTAACAGTCTTCTGCCTCAGAGATTACAGAGATATATACAAGTGCTTCAGCCTTGAGAAACAGTGGTCACTGTCACAGCTGTAGATATACCACCAAAAAATGTGGTATCAAAATTAATGGTAACTTACCACTAGCAGACTTCAAGTCAGGTTGAATGTGATTCACAAAGAATTCTGTCAGATTAACGAGTTCGTTGGCTTGTGTTATTCCATGCTAGAAAAAACAAAAAACAAACCAACTCTAGTTTTAGATATTGACATTCAGCTAGTTTTCTTACTCATTTTTATATGCTTTTAATAAAAGGAATCTAAAGCATGCGTGCATGTGATGAGATTGTTGAAATGGCACCTTTAGCTGAGAGCCATTCATTTTTCTTAATGTTTTTTAATGTCTAGGTTTCAGCTGTAGTGCCACTGAGGTTCAAAGTTACCAGCTCTGAATTGAATAACAGCATGTAACACAGTAATAATCAACCAAAAACTTGATACTTTGTGACAGGCCTTTGAAAAAGGAGATGTTTAGGACTGGAACACCAATTTTGAATCAGAGCAGCAAAATAACAACTGCAGAAGTTTTCTCTTAAGAAAAACGCAACAAACTTTTACAACAGCATTTTTAGATAGATATTTATCAAGCAAGTGTTCTAAGTGATGTTATCCCATATTTACCACTAAATAGCTCAGAAAAGGTAGTATGTACAATTTAGCAGTTTTCTAACTGCTAGAGGACTCTGGTTCACACTGTGCACCACCATCACTGGCAATTGCCATGCAGTAGCATACAACCAGTTTCAGGAAAGGACAACCTTTGGAGAAATTGCATAAAGATGCTGTACAACATGTTTTACTACATTTGCCTCAGATCCATCCTGTAAAGCCACCGAGATCTGAACTGTAATACCATTTAAAATAGGCATTAGTATAGTAAATTCTGTCCTGTAGGGCATTTGATACAATGCTACTGCTTCCAAATAAATACCATGTAGCTCAGGTGTGGCTTCTCAACAAAGCCAGCTTATTAACTGCTTTCATGAGATTCATTTCCAGCCATCATTAGCATTCACACACCATTTCCAAATCATAAACACTCAACAGGAAATATTGGAAATATAATGACAAGAACTGTAAGATTCATTTAGATTCCTTCTAGTCTGCTTCACATTTCCAATCTTCTACTTCTGTAAAGCTAAATTTGGTGTTCCATGGCTGACAAACTCTGGCTCAGTACTATTTAAAAGCTCAGAAGTTCTAGACCCAAACTAATTTTGTTCCTTTTTACAGCTGCTTCACACATGCTAATAAGACCTACCAAATGGTCACAATGGTTGTTGACTTTGCCCAATTCTATCTGTAGATTAGATACCACCAAGTTACCAACTATGACAGGATTACAAAATGGACAAATTTTAATCTGATCCATGTTAAACTATGCCACACACAGTGAAGCAGCAGAAAATGAACTGCAGTCCTCATGCACACTGTATTTGAATACATATGGGTTAAAATGAATAGAATGTAAAAGTACCTTCTGTGTTTGAGCTTTGGATGCCAGAGATGTAACAAGGTAAATAGCTGCATCTTTGTGCTTCCAGTTAACAGATGGATTCTTTGCATATTCTTGCAGCATAGAATTAACATATCCAGAAAAAATCCCTGTCACAGGTCCTTCAAAAAATTTGCACAAGCCTCTGACTAGATCACACGCTGCTCTGCGCCTGGTGTCAATATCTGCATGAGAACCAAAGATTTCTTAGATATGAGAAAGTATACAGCTCTTCATACTAACACAGTAATAAATAATAATATACAGCTTCTCAAATTACAGCCACACTTTATGTTTATTATCACAATCCTCCACACTGAAGCATTAAGAACACGTTTAAGCCTTTGACTTACTGTCACAATGGGGACTATCTGTCCATCAAAGAGAGGCCTGGACAGCACAGGCTTTACCACCCTCTGAAGAAAGCTGCAATGAGCACACTGGGGGAGGCTTTTTACTGTCTTGACAATTATGCACCCAAAAGTATTGTGTCTGGTTGGGATGGAGTTAATTTTCTTCATAGCAGCCCACACAGTGCTGTGTTTTGCACTGGTGACTAAAACTGTTGGTAATACCCCAGGGGTTTGGCCGTTGCTGGAGTTCTTGCACAGTGTCGTGGTTTCCTCTTCTTCCTTCCCAGCGAGTAGGCTGGGGGTAGGCAAGAAGCTGTGCTCCTTCCCAACCTGCACAGATGATCCAAACTGACCAAAGGGATATCCCATGCCATATAATGTCATGCTCAGCACTGAAAACTGAAGGTACAGGGTTTTTTGGGAGGCAGCCATTGCTCAGGGACAGGCTGGGCATTAGTCTGCTTGTGGGAGGTAGCAAGTCACTGACTTCCCCTCCTCACCTCTTCTTTTCCTCTTTCTTTCATTTAAATTGTCTTTATCTGTATCCACGAGTCTTCTCACTTTTCCTATTCTTTCCCCTATTCCATTTCATCAGGGTGGGGAGCAAGCAAGCTGCTGTGTGGTGCTTAGCTGCTGGCCCACCACACAGAATCGATACATTTTTTTTAAAAAATAAAAATAAATTAGGAAAAATATAAATCTGTAAAAACTCCTTGTTTCAAGACAGAAAAAAAAAGTCATCTAGCCTTTAATACAATATACTAACAAAAAGAACAGAAGGAACATAAAGCAAGTTAATTTAAATTCAACAGAGAAGATTTCTAAAATAATCTCTGAAGAACACAAGTATTTCTTGCCTCAATTCTCTTAAAAGAAGTATCTAACAAACAAAAGCTTCACAAATACCTAAGATGCAGTCAATCCTCGGTTAGAACAACAAATCATTTGCCTGAAAAGTTCAAAACCACTTTCCTCCAATTATTTCCTCCACTGCAAGCAATTTCTTAAATCTATATGAAGTGTCATTAATCTCAAAAGTGTCTGTCAGTAAACTGCTAGTGGCACAGATGCAGAGGTGGTTCATTTGTGCTCTGCAGACCAGACAGCTACAGTCAGAAAATGAAGTGTCTCTGATTAGCACAGCGCTGTGTTTCAGGGTGGTTACTGTATTGGTTTGAACACAGCGCCAGTGCACAAGGCTGGCTGGTGTCCAGCTGGCTTCAGCACAGATTCGTACGCAACACCAGTCAGAATTGCAGTTTAAACATGATAGACTACTAAATACAGGCACAGTCTCTCCATGTTATTTAAAACTCTACACATAGGAGCTAAATACGCAACTGTGGCTACTATTCAGCATTGACTTACAGGCTATATTTGCTGAAATGAGAGTGTGTGCAGTGCAAGAGACATACCAATCCAATTAAGGAAAAAGCCCTATACAAACATTGTTCAAAACTGAAAGATACTGTGATGGGCATATCGTGACAGTAAACTTAATAAAAAACTGGATAAAATCTCTTGGGGGTGGTGAGAACCTTTCCAGTCTCAAAAAGAAGTTCTAAAAGCTCAAGTAAATTGCTTCAGCTCTTTAGAGCTATATTTAAAGACCAAGTATTCTTAGTATAAATCTGTGGATTACCAGATCCTTCCAAATCCCTTCTTATATATTCTTCAGAATTATCTTCAAATGCTTCTTCGTCAGCCGCTGAAAATATAAAACACATAGAAGTTTAAATACTGAGGTCTCTGCTTTGTTTTTTTATGGTAAGAAAGTGTATTATTTCTCAGCTTGCTAATTTTGCCAAGAACGTTTCTAGAACATTAATGGAAATTAATCAGAAATATCCAGCCAGATTAGCCTGTTTAGCTTGCTCCGGCCCCACAAATTCATTTTTCATACTCATGAGCTGATGTGCTCCTGATTAGAAAAAGAAAAAAGGACATATTCAACACTAAGTGTCTTTAAAGAGGCTTCCACAGTCATAGAATTAAGAGAGAGAAGCTTCTTATCACTGCAATACATCTTCACTGCATTTTAGATACTGGGATGAATATGAGCCCATCAAAACTTAGAGAAATAGACATTACAATGTAGTCAGCCTGATACCCATGCCTAATTACACTCTTTGAATTATTCCGATACCCATGAAGCAGGAAAGTTACTGTTGGCACATGACCTGGACTAGTCTTTTCAATCTGAGATCCTAGCAAGACAGGAAAATTATTAGATAGATTCACACAATTCTACAAAGCCCATAGGGCAGCAATCTGTTGTAGAAACTTGTTTTTGAATCTAGTACTGAAGTACACAAGAATTAATCCTCACAGTCCTGCAAAACAATGTAACAAAATAATTGTAGTTAGATTTTACTATGTCTTTAAAAAATTTGGTCTCAAACCATTACCTCTAAATTCCATATTAGGAACAATAACTTTTTCACAGATACTTGTTAATGTATTCTGGTCTTCAAACAGATGCTTGTAATGTGGTCTCTCACAAACCGAGGCCAGAAACTGGATGGCATTACTAACCAGCTACAACAACACAAACAGAACATGTACAGTGTTAGTGTGACTGACCAATTTATAATTCATTACTAAACTTGACAAGATCAGTTTATAGCAACTTACCAAGTCATATTTTACTTCCTGGCCTGTTGTGACTAACAGATTCCAGATTGCTGTGACAAAACGTGGCAGGTAGGGCTGGAATTCTTCATCATATTTTTGAGCATATAAAGCAGCATTATCACAAATTTGAGATTTCAGGAGCTCCAGTAATCCAGCTTCCTCTTCATCCTCACATAAAACAAAACTAAGAACTTAAAGATCCAAACTTTAACACTACTCAACATTAAAAGTATTAACATGTTTGAAGGAAATGTTTACACTATTATGTTACCATATTCTAATTAGGTGAAAGAAATCCCTCTGACGTCCCTAGAATCACTGTATTTTGCTTATTTGTACTGGAACTTATATAACACTGCAAGTTATAAATCATACCTACATTTCAAATGGAAGTAACATGCACTTTAAATCATTTAGACCTGATAAATATTGACATGAAATTAATTTACAAATGCAATAGGAAAAAAAATACAACACAAGGTATTGAAAAAATATGCTTAGAAGACATGGTATGTTGCTACTTTCAATTGTAATAGTTGTAAAAGTAGTTTCCTCCCCTTCCCCATACCAGCATAGTGGCTTGGGGAACCACAAAGCAAAGTGAGTTGGGAAATTGAGCTGGAATTAAAAAAAAAAAACCAAAAACAACTGCACATCACCCCCGTTCTTTCCCCACCACCCTCACCCCCGCTACCCCCGCCCCCTAGGCGTCGCGGATCACTGCTCCATCATCTCTC
>WTSP01025057.1:4681-48727 GCA_025331215.1 Actenoides lindsayi | reverse complement strand
CTCTCCCGGCTGCGGGTCGCGACGGGGAAGACGGGCGGAGGGCGGGCGGCAGGGTCGGGTCCCGGGGTGGGACGAGCATCGGGGTGCCGCGTCCGGGCTCGAGGCCGCCGGGCGCTGCCCCGGGCCGGCTGCGCGGGATGCCGGGGGACTCGCCGGGGCCCCGCCGGCCCCTCGCCTGGGCAGTCCCGGTTGCACTTTTTCTTGCGCTCTGACGTGCGGCTGCTCTTGTTCCCGAGCGCTCGCCAAGTCCAGCGCGACGGCGGGCAGCCCTTCTGAGGAGACGAACGGGTTAGGGGAGCCAGAGCCCGAGTGATGCGCGGTTCCAGCAATTCAGGCGGAGGGCTGCTTGCAGGAGGAAGGAGAGGATTTGTCGCATGATAATAGTCATGGCTGCCCAGAGACGGCTCGCATGCTGCTCTAATCCCCTGGAGGGACTTAAGGGTCCAGAGCCCGCTCCTGCCTGTGTGTGCATGTCACAGCTCGGCTCCCCGCACGTGGCACCGGGCCAGAGCCGGGCCGGTGAGGAGCCGGGAAACGTGCGACGGGAGGGAGCGTCCGACTCGCTCCCCTGCCTCCTCGGTGCCTCTGCCCAGTCACCTTCCCGCTGGCGGGCAGAACGAGCTCCTCAGATGCCAGGCTTGTACCTGTTAGACCTGGGCTCTGGTTCCATATGTGCCTGCAGTGGGCCCTCACAACAGCCATCTGGGGCATTGCTCTGCCCGCGGGCAAAAGGGATGGGCAACCTTCATGCACGCGGTCCGGTGCCCTCAGCACACACAGGTTTCCAGCCCAGCTTGGTGCTGCTTTTGGTTGTGAGGGGTAGGTCTGTGTAAGGCTGGTGCAGCCCTTGCTGGCCCCATGAGTGACAGTGGGTGCCCATGGCAGTGGGCACAGCAGGCACTGTGGCTGAGCTCTGAAAGCCTCCTGTTTGCAACCAGGGGCATCAATCACCCGCCCCCCTCCAACCCCCGGTTGGTTTCCAAGCCATTAAACCCAGTGTCTGGCCCTTGCTGTGTCCTGGTTGAGTGCGGGGGGTCCAGCAGCCGGTCTGGAGCAGCCCCTAGTCAGTGAGCTGGAGCAGCTGATGGGCCCGGGCCTGCCCCCTCCCCGGTGAAGCATTTTCTTTATCAGAACAGATGTTTTCCCAGATCTGGCCCCGGAGAGGAAGGAGTGGCTGCCCCGGGGGCTGTGCGGCTGGGGCTGCCCCGTGGCATGCGCAGCACATCGCCCGGGATTCTTCCAGCCATTAACTGATTAACCTGCAGCTCCTGGAAGCCTGGGCCGCCTGTATCTAATCAAATGGAGGCCAGGATTTCCCAACGGGCCTTTTCACCAGACCTTTTATGCCCACCCCTCAGTTACAAGTAACCTTCTGGCCTCTTGAAACAGGAGTGGCCACTGAGGAGCCTAAAGCGTCTGATGGGAATGGGAAGCAGGAGAGTGGATGCCCAGAGGTGCGTGTCTCAGCATGTTGTGCCCAGCAGAGAAGTGCCTGCTTTGTCCAGCTCTGCTTGTCCAGGCGTGATTCTGCTGTTGAGAATCAGGGATTTCCAGGGAAGGGCTGAGAGGCAGTCCTGAAGCCAGAGACTCTCTAGGAGTCCTACATCTCTTGTAAATCGTGAGCTCAAACCCTGGTGAAGCAAGATGGCCAAGGCTGGAGAGCCAGGGCAAGCATGCGTGGGAAAGCATCAAGCTTTGCTTTGCAGGAAAGGCAGTGGGGGTGGGAGAGAGGGAACGTGGCTTCCCTGGAGCGGGAATGTTTGGCATTTGCTGCACCCCAGCCACTCTTCCTCCTTCTCCATGGGGGGTTCTTGGTGGGAGGGCAACGCCTGACAAGAAGAGTTGCTCCACCTCTTTCTGCTGCAGCAGAAGCCAAACTTGTCCCATGGGATGCATGTCATCCTTTACAACAACTAGCTTAAACCCCAGCATGTTGTTGGTTTTAGCAGGCTCCCATGCTGTGCTTGCAGCATTTAGATACCACACTCAGCGACGTGGTCAGTGTCTGGGGTTAGGTGGGCATGCCTTGGGTCTTCCTGCCTTCCCTGGTTCCTCCCTCAGCAAGCTGGAGACCAAAGGAGTTCCTATTCTTCGAAGTTTATCTAGAAGTGTCTTAGTGATGGGTTCAACCAACTCAACATTCTGGCTTTGCCAAGGGGGAAATAGTTTTGACCGACTGCGCCAGCTTGACACTGCTGAAGGGCTTCCCATGTGTTGTGGCCTCCTCTGACTGTTGACCCCAGGGTTGTCAAGCTGGTGGGGTGTGTGCTGCTGCTGCTCTTCCCCTGCAGTGTCCCAGGTGGGCCAGATTAGAAAGCCTTCATCCTCAGCAAGTGGTACAGCACAAAGATGTGTGCCTCTGCCATCCGAGGCCTACTTTGCAGGATGGCTCAGAGATGTGACGGATGATGCCTTTGCTCCAGCCAGGTATGAGGGGAGGAGCTGAGACGGTGTGTGTGCTTTGCTGTCTCTTTTCTTGTCTGCTGCATTGAGTCCTGTGCCCAGACAGGGAGGAGGGGCTCTGGAGGCCAGGGCTGTGGCATGGTGACAGATGATAGTTTCCTTTTGTTTCTGGAGTGTGGGCAGGATGTGGGGTGACACAGAGGATGTGACTCGCTCTCCAATTCCCCCCGAGGATCAGGAATGTCGTGACCAAGGTTAAAGGAGACACTTCTCCCATCCCATCCCATCCCATCCCATCCCATCCCTCTCTGCTCTCCAGTTGGAGTGGCCAGCTAGCATGGCCACCTGGTGAGCCTGCCCTAAGCAGCATCATCCAATGAAGTCACAGATGCCATTCTCCTTCTGCTCATGTGCCACTGGCCTAGGAATCCTGGTGTTTTAAGCTTTAAATAGTTTTCCTCATTGCTCTTTCAGTGAAATGCAACACTTTTAATCTGTGTTGTAAAATAAATCCTCCGAAGTCCTTAATCTTTCTGACATAGGATGAGAATGGCAGAAGGGATCCTGTGCTCATGTTCTGCAAGGCTGTGGTGGTCTGAGCGGTCCTCTCTACAGATGGCCTGGTCTTCACTTACTACATACCATCCTCCCCTGGCTACAGCCTGTCTTCTTTGTGGCATGGGACATCTACCATGGAGATGGGGAGAGGAGCCACTTCTCCCAGGGACACATGTAGACCAGCAGGGAGTCTCAGGGTCAAGTCTGAAGAGTACAAGGGCTACCTGAGTTGCCACCATGTATGCATCTGAACTGCTTTCTTGGCCCAAAACTGAGGTAGAGAACAAGCAGCTGTGCCAGGTCTCTTTTGCTCTGGAAGCTTTCCCCTGTCTGCTGCAAGGGTGTGCTGACTAGTTGGTGCAACTGGGAAGTGTCTGGCTACTCCACAAAGCCATCAGTTGGTCTGCAGAGTGTGGCCCTTTGCTGACCACATGATACTGAGCTGTGCACGTTGTCTTCCAGGTGTCTGATGGCTCCTTACTCCTGGCCAATGCGTGTAAACATTTGCAGACAGTACATGGGTAAGGAGAAGAGCCGAAGGGACTTGTCTGTGAATGCATCTCTGCAGTGTGGAGCTTTTCTTATTCATGGGCACAGGACTGGTCTGATTTTTGGTTGCACATGTGATTCTCACCAGCTTTGAGCTCTAGGTTGAAGCTGCCTGGCTGCATCATTCAGAGATCAGTGTCCCCAGGGAGCCCAGCTTGTGCTGGGTGGGGAGGGCTTGTACATGGCATCCTGGATTGGATTTCTCAACATCTTGGTTTGCTCACCCCACACTCCCTGCAGTTGGGAGAAGGTGGAGTTCCTGTGTGAGAGGAGCGTGGCTGGATGTTGTGGAGGATGCTGTCTGAGGTGAGGGAAATGGTTCGGCTGACTTGGATGACGCTGACCATGAGTGATGTGCTGTCTTTCCAGATAATAGTGAGCTGAGTGCTCGTGTGTTAATAACCCTTGGCTTAGGAAAATGCTGTCTTGGAAAGAAACAGTAGATAGAGCATCATTGTCTTCAGCAGTGGGGCTACTCTGTGAAGGAGTATTCCCACCAAGCCTCATTCTGCCCCTCTGAGGAACGTGCTTTGTTGACTTTCCCTGACAACCTCCTCTTAGTTTAGTGGATTTATTGAGAGCTCTTAGAAAAGAAGGTCTGGAGAGATTGGGAAGAGAAAGAGAAGCTCTGACTATTACTTCCATGCTGTGTATGTAATGTTCACTGAGTCAATACCAACCAGAGCAAGCCCCCTCTGTTTAAGTAGTCTGTGTAGTTCAGCTAAAGAGAAGTACCACTGTTCTTGAAGGTATGCATGGGGTTGGTCTATCATGGATGTTCCTATGTGCAGAATCCTCCATTCCAGCTGCATCTCCCCAAAACCATTCAGAGCGATAAAGAGGCACATGTAGGGCAAAAGGGCCCAGCTGCCCTGTTCTGGAGCAGCAACTGCAGGGAAGAAAGCTCTTGTGCCAAAGGTGACATGAAGAAGTGTCTGGCAGAAAAGCGGGACTCCTGTTAGCTCCCTCCTTAGGGCATTCATCTGGAGCCAGGCTTCGTGAGCGGTGACCTTGTCAGATCCTATCAGCAGCACGAGGGTGGGCTGGCACAGGGGCTGGGTGGGAGCCCCCCTGTGAAGGGAGCCAGTCCTCCCAGGGCCAGCCTGCAGCTGCCCCATTGCTGCCTCCAAAATGAAGGGAGCCAGTCCTCCCAGGGCCAGCCTGCAGCTGCCCCATTGCTGCCTCCAAAACCACCTTGCAGCGCTCTGGTTTCACTTCTTGACTCACTTTTTTTTTTTTTTTTTTTTTTGTTAACATAATAATCACAAATGTTTCACAATTTCTTATTTCCTATTTTGCTTTGCTTTAAGGAGAACGTGCGAGCTATTTAAATGTGATCATTAAGACTGAAACTTCTGGGTTTCCTGGTTATCCTCCAGTTACCTCAAGCTTTGCAGTTCCGTCTCTGCGTTTCCACTGGAGCTTACACACAGTTTAGCAGTGCTGTAGAGCTGAGTCCCAGGAAAAACACCTACAGAAGGTCTGTCTTCCCTGCACTGCTTGGCACAGCGTCTGGGGGACTCTTGGGTCCTGTCATTATGAATGCAATAATTCATAGCAACTGAACCAGCAATAGGGCCTCTCACAGATACAGTGATCAGTGTATTTGATGGGAAGGTGGAAATGAGGGTTAGGACCAGGGCTGTGTATTAGTCCTGCTTATTCCCGCCACCTGCATATTGAGCCAATGATGAGGATTTGGCTGAATCACACTTTCTGGAAAAGCTTCTTACTTCCGGAGGATCCCCTGCTTTTTGCAGTTTCTTCAAGTGGTTACACAACCTTGTTTTAAAATAAATCCTGCTTCATTTCTGAAGTGTCTGGCAGCTCCATACATTTTTGGGTCCTACTTTTGTTCTGCTTCATGAGAGTTGTTTCATCCCAGATAACTTCTCTGTCTGCAGGAAATTGTTCTCCAGCACCAAGTTGCCGGCAAAGGTGAGGCAGCAGGTATCAGAGCAGTGGTCTCGGTACTGCTGGCAGTGGTGTCCTCACAGCAGGGTTTAGTTAGCTGAGTATGCAGGGACCGAGGTGAGGTTTGCAGCCCATGCTGGGCCACGTGCTGCTTTGATCCCCCTGCTATCAGTGTCTGGGCTAGATAGGGCAGCCCTAGCTCTGGCAAATCTACATAATGACATTAACATTTTCACAAGTACTTTTGCATTACAAGGGATATTTCTGAATAGCAAAAATGACTTGGTTTTTTTGTCAGTTTTCGCTGGAAGGCTTCTCTCTCACACCTCAAAACAGTGAACTTCCTTGCTCCTGTTTATACATCCCAGACATGCATCAGCTTTTGTTGCAACCAAATGTCCTGGGAGTTTCTCTTCAGCAATTCACAATCCTCTTTAGGTCTATGGCTTTCCAGAAGACATTCCTTTGTTTGAAGTGCTCCTTGCATTCCTTCTCCCCTGAAGCTGACCTCTCACTTTGGCTGTATTTTAATCCCATTTTGTTCAAACAAGCAGGCTGTGGAATCCACACTGCTCTGATGGTCTCAGTCTCTTGCGTACTTACTGATCTACCAGATGTTGGCATCTGCTAGTAGTCAGCACTATTTTTGATATTAGGTCCTTGATGGGAATACAAAAAAGTCTGCAGAGTTTTCTTAGAAACTCCCTCAGTCATGATTTTCACCATTTGTCACAACTGTTTTGAAATCCCTTTGCTGCTGTTTGCTCCTCAAGGGTTGTCTTTTATCAGAATAGTGTGTTCTAGATGATCAATGCCAGGAGAATATATTCCTGTCCAATTTATCTCTTATGCTTGGATGCAAGGAACAAAGAAGTCTTTTTGACTAGACTTCTTTCCACATGTTGACTGGCACTGGACAGTGATTAAAGCTAGAATATTTTTAAGTTGAAAACTCTGAAGGCGAAAACTCTCTTATTTTCCTGGGATTGTCAGACTAAGCAACCCATGGTTACTTGGGATCATCCTGCTGTTGCCTTCGTTTAGGCTCTGACCCTGCCAGTCTCTTGGCAATTCCTCAGCATTTCCAGGCTTATAAAAAATGAGTATCTCATACCAAAAATGAGAAACTTTATTGGACAGATCTCTGGGAACTCTTGGACCTGTTGATTTTTGAAGTGGTTTACTTCCTTTCTGTTCACTAATATATGGGAAAGCATTTCAACATCTCAGTGTGATGCAAGAAGGGTGCTTTACAGGGATATTTACTAAATAAATATCATAGTCGGATGCTGCTACTAACACATGTCTTTGTCCCCAGTGATTTTAGAAGAGAAAATAGTGAACTGTCTTTACTGTTCCCCACCTTCTTACTTGCATGGGCTGTTTTCCCCTTTTTCCCCACTTTCACTCTTATTTCAGATCAGTGGACAGTGCATCCCAGCTCTGACACACTCCACTTGCTTTCCGTGTGCTGTTTGAAGGAAGGACACTGAGGATGATCAAACACCAGGGAAATGTCTCATGCAAAGAGTTTAAAAACTCTGAGAATACTTTATTAGTGAAATGACAAATAGGGGGAGACATGGCAAAAGAGCAGAAAGTAATGGATGAGACAGAGAAGGTGGATTGGATTCTCTATTCCTCCATCGTTGACTGGGAGAAAAACGGATTTTCTGCTTCACAGTGAGGGGACTGATTGGTTGAAAAGTGTATGTTTCCATACAATGTGAGAGTAGATGGTAGAACTTCACATGGAAGGGAATTATTGAAGTTGAGGATGTGGCAAGCTGCAGAAAGGTATCAGCCGTAATCCCAAATTATGCATAATAAACATTGCAGAAGAAATAGTGTTTCAAGGGCTCTCATCTGAGATCTTTACAAAATGCGTTGCACAGTGGCTGCTCAGAAGCAGGATGCTGGAGCGGGCATTTCTGTGATAGACTGCTGTATCCTCATGGCTTTCTGAAGCCCTGAGATCTCCTCTGTGGACCTTGAAAGCCCCTCAGCTGTCCATCAGCCTCACTTCAGCTTTGAAGCCATTGGCTGCATTTGAGGGAGGGAGGGAGCTGCAAGGAAGGTGCATCACTATATGTTTTGTGGCAAGAGGGAGAGGTGATCCAAAGCAATGTCCGAGTTGAGGGCAGGGCGAGCTCTTCGTTTGCTGTTTGGAGCCACTAGCTGGTTAGTGAAAGTTTTCTAGGCCAGGCTGGCCTCTTGCATATGCCATATTGTCTCCTTCCTTTCAGGGCTGATGGGATGTGTATGGTTTTTAGAGACGGGGAATGCACATCTGTAGCTATCCATGTAAGTAACTTGCCCTAGAGGATAAATTGTTTTAATTGGGGGGTTAGGTGGGGAAGAGCTTGTAGGGAAGGCGTGAAAATATCTGTCTTTTATGATCTGAAACTTAGTAAGCTCATCTTAGACCAAGCCTGGAAAGAGCTCGCAGTGAAGTCTGGAAGGATGCACACCTGCCTCCTCTCTGGACATCTTGGGCTCATGGCAAGGGGCAGCCTTGAAGCATGCAGAAAAGTTGGGGGTTCATTTCTTCAGCTCTCATGGTGAAGAGCTGGTGTGGTTGCTGTAGTAGGTAGTTGCTTCTTTAAGAAGATCAAGTATTACCTTTGAGGACCAGGCATTTCCTGGGGGAATCTCTGAAGTTGGGAGAGTGGGGAGAAGAGAAGCTGTGCAGCAGCCAAACCGGGGGAGGAAAGAACAGAACAGATGGAAGGGGGAGGCGGATGAGGGGTAGGAAGACAGTACGCATACATCACTGACCAGAAGTGACAAACTGCTCTTAGATGATTTAAAAATGCACCAGCCTTTTCCTGATACTGCTCTTCTGCAGAGTGGCTGGCTGACTGAGGGCTTTGCTCCTTAATTAGCAAGGAATGGGGCTGCTAATTAGCAGAACTAGTCTGAGTCATGGGCTCAGACTGGGCTGCAGCTCCAAAGCAGCAGGACCCATGGCTGCAGCTTTGTGCTCAGCTCTGTGAGCTGTGCTGGCTTGCTGAGGCTCACTAAGGTTCCTGTATGGGAACCAAAAATCCAGTCCCTTTTTGCTCTGCAGTGGGTCATACTTGTGCATTACAAGAAGTAGATTTTTGTTTCTGTTATTCCTGCTGCTGCTGTTGCAGGTATTGTCCCCCTTCCCAGTTGCTCTATGTCGGCTGCTGCCAGCTCAGCTGTTCTTGCTTCTGTCTCTCTCTTACCTGTGGACTCCTGGCCTGTCCCCCCTCCCTTCTAGCAGCTGGTGCAGGTTTTGCTGATCAGATATAACCCAGGGACTGGCTGTATGACTTAATTTCAGTCTGAAACCAGAAAACCAGCAAGGTTGCTTTCCTTCCCATATGGGTCTAGGGTGTCAGAGACTCCCTGTCCCCACCAGTCTTGTATCCATTAGCTAAGTCTCTTTATATCTGTCCTATCACTTATTCATGATCATCTAGATCAATCTGTTGAAAAGTGCATTTATTGAAACCTGATCATGGCTTTGTCTGGATTGCAAGCCCTTTTTAGCCTCATCTCTGCTATGTGGTCTACAACCACAGGGCCCACTGAGGCTGGGAAGAGCGCTGGCGTAGTGCAATGCTGCTTCCAAGCCCTAGGAGTGTATGGATCCATCACTAGGAAAAACACAAGGCTTGGATGCCTAATGCTCACTGAACCGTCTCAGTGGGCCAGGAGGACGAAGCTATGTATATACACAATGCTTACAGCTGAAAGAGAGCCCACAGGGAATTTTGGCTTGGTCTCACAGAGCAGGGATGTACGTTTTTGAGACGTCCCTGCCCCTTCTAGAATGGCTGCGGCAGTGATTTGGGATAGTTACCTAAACAAAGGCACTGCAAGAGCCTCTTGTAGTGTTGTGTTTGCTGGTAGATTTGGAGGCTGAGAGAGACGTGTTCGTTCATAAAGAAGACGTTACAGAAATATCATGTAATGGAAGTAACAGAAAAAATTGTGTGCATATTTTATATACTGGAAAGTGTTGTCCAACCAAAAGCACTTTTTTTCTCTGAATAACTCCTGGAAAATTGATGCACCCATCCTGGTTGTAGCCCCTGTTGAGCATGTTGCTCCTGGGAGTTATGAAAGTTTGTGCATAAGGAGGAATGAGGCATGTGAGAGCTGTTAGAGAGAGGCAGCACTGCTATCTGCCTCCCCAAATTCTGTACAGCTGGGGCTGCTCATTCTTGCTTGTGCCTGGGAAGAAGCAATTTCCAGGACAGAGGACATCCTAGGGGAACTTGAAGATTCAAGGCTAGTCCGAACTACAGAAATGAAAGGAGAGCAGGATATGAGGACTTATTCATGAAGTGTGGTACAGTTGTAGAGCAGTGGTTTGCTCATGGCAGTCCCTCAGTGTGTCTCCTACTGGGCTGGGAGGCTCTGGAGAGTCAAAGACACCTGCAGGTACAAAGTTCTGGAGCTTACTTTGCCTTTGGTAGCTGGATAACTGATGAGGAGGGTGCACTCACTGGTGACTACACACTCTACTTCATTGCATTGGTGTTTTGCTTCTGTAGTCAGAGTTGTGCACTGCTTGTCTGCCTCAATGCCCTTTCCCTGGGGTACAGAGTACAAGATCATCCTTTCCATTTCCCTTACCCTTTCCCAACACAGCAAACTGCATCTGCTGAGGTGCAGATACTGGCGTGAGATTGTGAGAGGCAACTTCTGTATTAGTCACTCTATAAAAGGCACAGAGGGCCAAAGAAATCTGTGGCTTCAATTGAGTTCTTGATATTGTGGATACCAGGAAATATTATTTATTTCCAAGTCTAGGATCCTAAAATAATGGGTGCTATGTGAATAGAGAAAAATGACATCTGAGAGTTTATTGTCCACGGTGGAAGACATGGTGTGAGAGTGAGGCAGTACTGATGAAACACTGCTCTTGGTATGCAGGCAACTTTATTTTCTAAATTATAACCCCATGTTATGGGATCAGTTTTCCAGATTGTGCTTTGCTATGCACTTTGTGGCAAGGCCAGTTCCTGGACGGATTGTCACTGAGGCAATAGGAATGAGGATGTTGGTCTCTGAGAGTTCATTTAACATCCAAGTGACCTACAGTACATTACTACTACATTCTTTCTTTCGGTACCTGCTGTTGTTGCTCCACTTAACGACAAAACGACCCCCCTAATAAACTCGTAGTTAAAAGAAGACCTGGGGGGGGAATGAGCTATTCTCATTATACAAGGGACTCAAGGTAACTGTCATCAGTATTCAGCCAGCTTTAAGTGATGGAAAGCAGTTACACACAATCATGGCTTTGCTGTTCCTTAGCTGTCTTAAGGTGATCTTTGCAAATCAGTGAGTGCTTTTTTCTTCATTTTGTTCAGCTGTTTTGTCTCTGGATGCCAGCGAGCACTTCTGTATCCCAGTTTGAAAACTGAGGTTTTTTTACTCTTGTGCTAGGGGAGCAGGGGCTTTTTCATTGTCTGTGGTGCCCATGGAAGCTGGGACACCCCAGCGCTGGCAGGTCGCTGCTCTGCAGTGCTGGGCTGTGCTCTGCTTTGCTGCCCTTGCTTCTCCCATGGAAGTTTGGCCTTGCTGCCTGGCGATTCTGAGAAGTTTTCTGCTCAATTTAATCCTTTCAACTGATCAATGAAATGTGTGGTATTGGGAGTGAGGGCAGTCTCTCTGGTGTCACCATCTGTTTCTGTGTTTAGTCAAGGCTCCTTGGGGAATTTCATGTTTAGAAAAGAAGGGCTGATGGAGGGGGATGCACTAAAACAAACTCAGCCTTTCAGGAAATGGGGGCTATGCCAGGCAGAAGTTACAATAACTATTTGCTCTGTGGTTCCTATTCTGGCTGTCTCAGCATGATGTTCCTTTTGGAAGCAAGGTAAATGGGTGCAGTTGTTCTACTGGGCAGCCGCAATTGCTGTTACAAAAACAGCTACAACATCAAAGTAAACTGAACTGAGTAGTTCTGGGCAGCTGAAATGCCATAGTGCCTTGGAGTTTCATCATGTTGCCTTCTACTCAGCAGAACACAGAAGGATTTGCCATAAGTCTGTAGGAAATGGTGCAATATTGTGCAGAAGAACTAGGTCTCCTTTGGGGAATATTTGTTACTACTTTTGCCCATGGACTTCTGCTGGGAAAGGAGTCTGGGTTGGTTTAGACTTTCTGATAATTTCTAGGTGCCAAAGATACCAGAGGGATCTCATTGTCCACCTCCCCTCTTTTTTTCCTCTAAATGGTGCCTAATAAATAATAGTGTTAATGCCTGTGGAGCCTCTTGTGTGTCGGATATCACTTGCCACTATCTCCAAATTAAATTCGGAGCTCAGGGAGTGGAAAGAGTGTGTAACCTAGGCCTCCCTGGTTTGCAGGGACAGATCATGTCGGTGGCACACTCCTAATGCTGGTGTGTGTGTTCTTGTATGTGTGCTGTGGCATTGGGGTGCAGTGCGTGTGGGGGGGGGGATGCAGGCCTGGCTCCTGATTAAGCAACAATTGCCTGCAGGCTCTCATCTATGTGCTCCTGGGTTACTGGTGTCTGAAGACATTGAGGTGCACTGTTAGAAATTAGTGTTTATGACAAGTGTATTAGAAAAGTTTTTCTTTCATCCCACTGTTGGGAACTCCAGGCTCAGCTCTACTGTTTTCTGACTCTTTGCTCTATACTGTGATGGCAGTAGGAGCCTTAGTGAAAACAGCATAAACTAATGCCTGTTGCTGTTCATATGTTTATGTAGGATAGTAAAAGTGTGATTTGGGAAATGGATGATTTCTCAACAGCAAGGTCTTGCCCAGATGCCTCAGAACACTTTGTCTCAAGCATCAAGAGTTTCAGAAATGTAAGAGGATGTCGTGAAGACCTCGATATAGTTCCCTCAAAATTTGCTTTCACTGCATTGCTTACCAGATCTCAGGGATCTTGGAACTTGAATCTGTAACATAAGTAAACATTTCTTTGTATTGCTGTTGCTCGCTGCCCATGAGGGTGATCTTCACACACCATCCTTGTATGTAGGTACTGGTGCTTTTCAGTCACTTAGTGAGGGGAAATTAATCTGCCTGGTGTGTAAACTGTAGAGCAGAAGACAGTTGCTAAGCTAGAATCATGTAGGCCTTTTTCGTGTTGTTAATACCAGTTCCTTTATCAGGAGAACTGGAGATTGGCCACTAGACTTATCTTCTACAATAGGGAAAATCCGGGATGCTAAACTAAACTAAATCATTAAAAATAGAATTAGTGTTCCACATTCTGTATAATGTAATACAGAAATACTATTGCATCCCCTCAAACATAATAAGCCTATAAGCAAAGAGCTAATGGTGCTGATGGGTTTAAGAGGGTAGGAGGGGCTTTTATAATCAATAACTGAGGGTCAGAAGACAAATTAGGAAGAAAGAAGGTCTATGAATCAATGAAAAGCAGGATGGTCTTAACATTACTCAACAGTTCAGCACTTTGGCTTTTCTCAGCACTTATCTAAGGAGAGTTTGTGTGACTTCTATGGGAAGACATGGAACGGATTAGTTTGCAATAACTGAAATGCAGTATGGCATTATGCCTAATTTTGTGTAATTGCAGGTCACGCTCTCCCTGATTTGCTTTTGTGCTCCTGCTCTTTCCCTTGTGCCAGGTCCCGCAGTCAGGCAGGGCAGAAGAGGCCGATTCAGCAAATTGATCTCCCCTGCACTTTTTCGGTAGGCAAGCTAGGAGAGCTGCTTGCCCTGCAGATCCCTGCATGTGTGTTCTCAAAAGTCTGACTTTGTGCTCAGGGTTGTCTTGAAACAAAACTGAGGAATTTACAGTGATGTAGGGTGTATGAAACTCTGTATACATCAGGGCCATCATATGTACATCAGTGTATATACACATCAGAGAAACATTCAAGTCGTGTCATTTACCAAAGGAAACTTGCAAGAGAGGCACACAGAGCTCTGTGAAGCTTACTGAGCTGTTGCTGATGATTTCTGGAAGCATTTTGACTTACGATGATGTGTGGGTGTATGAAATTGTAAACATGCTTTATTTACATTTTCTATTATTATTATAGCATAGCTTTTAATGACCAGCTAGTCTAAGTTTGAAAATATTTAGACAGTTGAAGCCACTATTCTGTGTGCTTATATCTTTCCAGTACTCTTTCTATAAAAATTGATGTTTCCTTACATTAGATTCCATATGAAGCTGATTAAAACTACTTTTTCTTCCTTCCTCTGATGTTACGTTAAAAAAAATCAAATCTGGTTTTTCTTAAAATGTAAGTAGGACTTGCTTAAAAATTTTAAGCAGCTATGTGGCTTGGAAGTAGCCTCTGAATACTGCACCTTCTCCCAGCTTTCCTTGGGTGTTTGCACCCTGTGTGCAGATCTCGCAGGCTCCAGTTCTTTCTAATGGGAAGTCTTCTGTTTTTCTCAGGGTGCCAGGGTATGGCTGCGGGAGCAGGACCAGCTGCAGCCATGCACTGTTGGCTCATGTGCCGATGGAAATGTGCTCTTCACCTCAGATTATGGCACGGTAAGTGAAGTTGGCATGAGGTTGTAGCCTACGCCAAGTTACAAGATGGACTTCTTGGTCTTGCGTGACCTTCATGTTAAGAGGAAATGTCTGAACTGAAATGCTGCAATTCTGTCTGAATAGTGACCCCGCTCTTTTACAAACTGTGTCAAAGGTCCAACAAAGGTTAAAAAGAGAAAATTGTTCTCTTTCTTTTATTCACTTGTCTGCCCATCTCACTTTGCTTGGGTTTTTTTTTTTTTGTGCCATCTTTGAAGGAGTTTTATTAACAGCCTAGCAAAAACATTTAATTGGCAAAACACTCCTAGCCCAAATGGCCACAAGTGCTGACAATGCAGTGGTAAATAAGTAAGTGCCAGGCAGATGTAAGGAAAGATCATGTCATACCTTTTTGACTTTGTTCCCTTCTAAAATGTGTCCAAGTCAGCAGAGAAGAGAGAGACAGGGTGGCTTGCTGCTTCATGGTTTGAAAATGCTGTAGTGGTTTTGCTCCTGACAGAGTCCAGTTCATGTTGTCCATCTGCAGCTTGTACTCCCCTGAATGTAATTGTCCCATTTTCCCTTCCTGCTTCTACAGTTCTCTTGTGGAAGTGTTCAAGGCCTCTGGACTGGAGAAAATAAAACAATCAATGTAGGTTTTTTAGGCTATGCTTGCAGAGTGGTGTCCTGCTGCTGGCAGTCATACCTCTCTGATATGTAGGTGCAGAAGTTGTGCAGAGAAGACTAGAGAGGTCTGGAGAGAGCCTGTGTGCTGGAGTGGACTTTGTTCTACACTGTTCATGAATATCAACTATGTAGTTTTGAAAGCTAGTGAGAATTGGGCTGTGGGGCAGTCTCCCAGTGGAAGAGATTGAGTCCTTGTCACATGAAGTGTGACTGAGCAGACCTGGGGCAAACGCTTCTGCAGAAATGAGCCTGCTCCTCCTCCCCAGCTCCCTCCAGGAACAAAGCCACTGTTTGGATTGTACAGGCTTTTGCAAGCATTGTGGGGGTCTTGTAAAGGGATCCTGTGCCAGATTTGCCTTCCCCACACTGGCAAGGATGCAGGCTCAGAGCTGAGAAGAGAGTGCTCACTGGGCACCTGCAACATGCTGCAGTGATGAGTGCCCTGCAAGGGAATCACAAGGGTGGCTTGGTGGAGGGGGCAGGGTGACCTCATTCTGTCTTCAGCCTGCCGATGCGTGGATGGCCTCTCCCTAGCAGTTACAGCAGCCTGAGGACTCTGAGAAGGCAGGCAGGAGAAACCGGTTAGATCAATGCTATAGATCATGGTTCATTCTCTATGGAGTCTGTCAGTTTCTTGATGGCACTTGGTGCTGCTGACAAGCAGGGATGGAAATGAGGTAGACCAGAGCTCCAGAAGGGACAGAAAAGCCCAGGTTTCTTTGGAAGGGTTATTGCAGGGCTGTTTGCTCTCCAGATTGCCTGTATGAAGTCTCCCATCTGTCTACCTTGGGTCTTACCATCTAGCGCAGCTTGGGATGCTGGGTGGGAGATGGCACATGGTTGGATCCAAGAGTGGGAAACAACTGAAATAACTTTTAGGAAATGCCAGCATCGTGCTTGAGGAGGAGGAAGGGAGGGCTAGGATGTGGCTGTGGTGGAGGGGAACAGTCACATAATCTCAGCTGTGTTGAAAGGGGGTGAAGAAGGTGACCTGGTAGCTGACGAGTGGGTTATTGAGGAGGAGAAAGCTTTAGCAGGAAGAAGGGTGCAGCAGTTGAGTCAAGTAGAGTGCAACTGCATGGAGAAAGAAGTGCTTCTCAGAGCAGTGGCAGAAGTTAATAGCTGTCACTGTACACTCACTTTGAAAGCTGCATCATACACATACATGCCAGCATGCACACAGGATGCCACTACTTTGTTTGGCTTCTCATCTGCTTTGCTTTCCTTTCTCTTGATAGGACCACCTCTCCCAGACATTCTGACTGCTCTTACATAGAGCACAAGGCCAAACCTGGAATGTGAATAAGCATTACTTTAACCTTCCCATGGTCAGACATGATCTCACCTGGTTTGGTTTTTTTGTGAAAGACTGTTTCTGGTCTCTTGGGAGCAGCTGCCATCATTATTCACAGTCATAAGTGCAGTGTGTAATACCTGCCCAGCCTAGGGCAGATGGGGGCTGATGCCTGGCTTCTGCTAAGGGGCTTTCGGTAAAAATCAAGTAACCATCCATTGATCTGTCCCTGTCAGTAGAGAAGGTGAGAGATTGACTCTGTAACAAAAGAAGGGAGTGTGCTGTGTGGTTTCTGGCTGGAGAGCTCAAATAGGCAGGAACAAGAATGTAAGAATGACTATAAAAATAAGGAGCAAATCTGTGCCTTACTTATTTCCTCTTCCAGTGCTGAAGTATAAAGCTGTGGAAAGGGCCATGTTGCTGGTAGGAAATCGAACCATATACCCAGGTGTCATGAGCTTATTTGTCTTTCTCCCCATTCTTGAAGGTATTCAAGTACCCCAAGGCCTCCCTTTCCAGAGAAAAGGTCTTGCCAATGCACCAGACCAGCATTGATGGGGTAGAAGATATGTCCATGCTGGGAGATCTGCATGAAGCTGCCATCCTACTTAATCTGCACCAGCGCTACCAACAGGGTAATATCTATGTAAGTGCTCAAGCTGGGTCACATTCCTTCTGGCTAATGATTTTTATTTAGCTTTGGGGCTGCCACATTGCACATGGAATACTGATTTTAGCATTGTTTCCTGAACATTGTTTCATGTGAATAGAAGCAGAGGTTTTTTCTGCCTTGCCAGCTCCATCAGCCCTGTGAGATCTTACCCCTACCACAGAGACCTCTTTGCATCTATAGAAGGACTTCCAAAACAGAAGTGTTCACCTCTAGGCTTCACGGTAACTGCACAGCTCTGTATCCTCCATGAATATCCTTGTTTTACAAGCTGTCCTTCACATTCCCCAGATTCCCCATTAATGCTGTTCAGAGATTTATATGGCCAAGCAGACTGGAAAGTGCAGTGTTCACAGGTTGTTGCTGAGTATCCCTCCTGATCCAGATAAAGCTACTGCTCAACAAAACTATAAAAGCAAATCTGCTGCCTAATTCTTCTGCTTTCACACGCGGTTGTGCCTTTTTTGAGTTGCTCTGCTCTCCTTGCACAGATGAATACTCAAAGCATCTCTGATTTCCCTCCTGGACCCTCAGGAAGGAGGCAAATGTCAGGAAGGGGACTTGTGAGGGAAAGCGCACCTGGGACAAGGCATCCCTGGAATGCTGGGGTGGCAGCGTGTTCTGCTGAGATGTGGAGAGGACAAGGAGGATATATGACAAGGACTGTCTTACCTTGCCTTACTCTTGCTTGTCCATGCTGTGTGCACTCAAAAGTTTTTCGGATTATGACAGGAAAAATGTAAATCTCTATCTGTGTTGCGTAGCAACTGTTACCAAGGCAACCAAGCCATATGCACCTGTATTCCAGGAAATGATCAATAAAGTGACCCCATTTCTGAACCATCTCCTGCACTAGCATGCAGAGGAGACTGCAAATTGTTGCTGTAGACCCCTTTGCCCATTGTCTATCAACACAGCCTTGTGACCCTGTGGCAGTACCCCTCTACTCTTTTGATGGCCCTTGTCCTTGCTGCTCTTCCTGACCTGTTTGACACGTGCTGTGTGTTTGTGCAGATCTCTGCCTATATGCGTATATGGCTCTTGTTTCCTCTTCCTCACGCTTTGAAATGTGAGGCAGGGTTCCCTCCCTTTTCAGTCTGTGCCTTGCACCAGAAATGCCACACCAGCACTGTGACAGTTACAGCAGCCATATCTCCTTAAGCCTTTCCTCGAGCTCTGATGTGTCATTCCTTCTATTCAGCATTAGTTCTGTGCCTTCTCCATCTGCGCATAAAAGTGTTTAAAGTTTAAATATGATGTAATTTTTTTTGCCTGTGCATGGTGCGTGAATGTCAGCTGTGCACCTCAGATCCGAATTTTTTTGAGATTTATGAAGAGGCCTGACTTCTGTAACATGCTCAGCACTGGGAAGAATTGCTCAGGGAAGGACTGTAAGCCTGTTGTTGAGCAGGACTGTATTTGGGTCTATGGTTGCACAATGTCTGACCCGGAGGACACCAAAGTGTACAAGTGCTGTTTTGCATTTCTGCAGTGCAGACATTAATATTGCAGTTACCTTATCACTAGCTATTAGTTTTTGCCATAGCCCAGCTAGTTTTCAGTTAAGCAGAAATTGAGAATGTCAGCTGTAGTGCCACCTAATGACTTGCAGTGATCTGTGAATACCATGAGTGTTACAGGGCATGAGTTCATTTAATATCATCCTTGAAAGTCTCCACAGCTAGCACCTAGTAGGCTAAGGTTGCAGCTGAAGCTGCACTGAGAGGAGTTATGCCTATTGGTCAGGGCCAAAAGTATTAGGAAGGAAGAGAGACCAGAAACAAGTGAGAAATACCATAATTTTCTGGAAAACAAGTTCACCTGAAGGAATGGGTAACCTGGAATACCGGTAACTAGTATTAATAATAAATAAATAAAAATAAAAATAATTAATAAGAGGATGAAAAACTGAGAATGTGAAGTGGACAACTGCTGTGAAAAAGGGTAGTGCAGTCCTGAGCTGTATGCCTGGGGGCATCCAACTGTGAGCTCCTAAAGGGAGCTCCTTTCTGGTCAAGGAGTGCAGGTAGCAGTATATCAAGCTGGTGTGGTGCCCATAATTAATTTGCTACAGGGTTACTCTTATTTTGCCAAAGGAATATTTTTCAATCTCTAACAAACTGCTTAAGGAAATTATGTGAGCACAGCAACATCCTGTAACTTCTATGAATGCAACTTCCCCCTTCATTCCTGCAATTTCTGTATCGCTTAATACAAGCAGACACAACATAACGTGAGTAATGTGTACATGAACCAGGGGCTGTAGTTCCACATTTTTTGCTGTCCCTAGCTCTGCCATGCCTAATCACCCAAGTAGGATCTATTGTCTTCAGAAGTAGATATGACACATGTGGCTTGTCCTGCTGTACAGAATTTTCTGGGGGTGATCACTTCTTGCTAATAGAGTGGCTGGTTAATGCACAAATGCTATTGTTATTAAAAACTGTGGATAAAGATTATCTATAAGGGACTTCAGGTGATGAGGAGATTGCAACGGGGAGACGGAAAAGTTTCCTAGAAACACTGTTGAAAGAGATGGCTGTAGTGGAGAAGATCTGGAATGGATTGCAGTGGGAGCTCTTCCTTGGGAGAGCTGGAACTAGAGTGGGAAATGCAAAATGAAACGTCTGAGAGGAAAAAGTACTGTGAAGGTCTGGGAAAAGTGTTGAGATGGAGATCTCGGTCTTGTAGTCTCTGGACTGTGTCTGTTGCTCAGCTGCTTATACAGTGCTTTTTCCTAATCCGTATTTTCTCTCAGTGCTTTCCTGTTTCCTCCACCTGTCTTGCCTAAGATCATCTGCTTGCTTTTTGCTTTCATCACCAATGAGTTATATTTCTGTCCACAAAGGTCCATGTCGGAGAGTCTTCAGGACTTGTTCCATGCTAGCCTGTTTATACTGATACTGCATTTAGGCCTGGGTGATGGTTTTTTCCCCCTTGATGATCTCTGACTGCTGCTTTAATGAATGAGTCTTAAATATTTTGGTGACTACAGCATCTTATCAGTTTGGCTTCAGAGCTTGGCATTGCAGTATGGCCCCAGATTTCATTTGGCAAGGAGCAAGCATGTGTATTTCTTGCCACCAAGCATTTTGTTTACAGCTTCTCCAGTGGATGCATGTAAATCCTTGTGTGTGTATGTGGTCACTTGTAGTTCATGATTTGAAAATAATACCAGACATTGTCCCTGGCCACAAAGCTTGGCACTACTGCAGCAGTCTAAGTGTTTCCTCTGTCACCCCTGCTGAGAATGGGTATTCCTGGGGTAGAGCAGCCTAAAATGTTCCTTTGAAGGAGGCCACCACATTAGCAGCAAGATTTAAGCTGGGTGTTGACCATATTACAAAGCCATTGTTAGGAGAGAGATGGCACCATTGCTCTGAACTGCAGCTCTGAGAATAACTGGATTTGAGCTGGTTGGCTGAACCGAAAAAGTCATGCCCCAAAAAACAAAATCGAGTTCCTTCTGACTTCACAAAAGAATATATTTGAAAGTCAATATTAGGCTCTGGGTATTTTATTTTTAAACCTTCCTAATGCGTTTCTTGAACTGTGAGTTTTTTAAAAATAAATATTTTCAAAATAAAACATTTAGAAAATGTAGAGATGTTTTGACTTGAAATCCTGAGCTTCAACTTCAGCTGTCAATTTTGATTTGGCTTACCAAGTGATTTAAGCTGCTCCAAAACAGCATTTTTCAGCAGAAGAAAAACAATGTGCTAATTAGTGGCTCTTGACACACACAGACATGTGTGTGTCTCTCAGGGTCCCACCTCTTTGTTTAGGAGGTGCGTGAATCCTGCCAGGACCCCTCCACTTCAGACTGTGGATAGGGGCATTGGAGGTGTCTCCTGACACTCCTTCAGCCCTGGCTCTGCTTTTCAGCTACAAGCACAGTGCAAGGTAGCTTGGTATGAAGATGACTTCATGTTTTTAAATTGTGCAAGCTTAATTTAGCAAGGACAACAGGCTAAGAACATTTTATTGTAAAGCAGTGAAATCCAATCTGCCCCATCCATACCCAGTCGTGCAGCCTCTGCCCTGGAGTTTGACATCCTTTGTCAAACTGGGGACCTCTCTGCTGAAGCCCGACTTCCTTACTTAGGCTTTCTCTCTTCACCATGAGCTATTTCAGGGTCCAGGTTTGTCATGATTTTTTTTTTTTTTTCCCAGGAGCTTTATTTTCTTGCTGTGTTTTGTTTTCTCCCCCTAGACAAACATTGGTTCCATCTTGGCATCAGTAAATCCCTACAAACCCATCCCTGGTCTGTACAGTGTGGATGCCATAGACCTGTACAGACAGCACCGCCTGGGTGAGCTGCCTCCCCATATCTTCGCCACTGCTAACGAGTGCTACTGCTGCTTGTGGAAGCGTCATGACAGCCAGTGTGTTCTGATAAGGTTAGAAATGGGAGAACCGGCTACTCCCTGACTGCAATACAGTCCTTGCCTTGTTCCTGCTGCTCTGTTTGCACTGACATTGCCTAAATACCCACACCATCTTCCCTACCCTTTGCCTGATCCCTGCTTGCCACAGTTCAGATGCCACGTGTTTATTCCTGGAGATCACTTTTCTGCTATGGGAGGGATGGACATTAGCTCTGTCTGTCCTGTATTTGTCAATGAAATGTGTTTCTTTTCTTAACAGCGGAGAAAGTGGAGCTGGAAAAACTGAGAGCACCAAGTTGCTGCTGAAGTTTCTTTCCGCCATGAGCCAGACCTCCCTCGGGGCCCCTGCATCTGAGAAGAGCACTCATGTGGAAGAAGCCATCCTGGAAAGCAGGTAGGGTCACCCTCCCTGGTGCGGACGCTGGCATATGAAGGGGCAGCCTGCCTTCGGCAGAAGCTCTGCCTTCTGGGCAGCCAGGCCGTGGAGGCAGCTGAGCCTGGGCAGTGAGGATCGTGCAGCTGAGCGGTGTCATGTCAGGGAAACACAGAGGTTGCGGTCTTTGAGACACCTCAAGCTGGCTGCTCTCCCAGCTGCTCGTGGATCAATGAGGCTTCTTTCCAATAGCAGTGTGGACTGTGTGTAGCAGCCAGAGGATTAATGTTCTAACCAAGACAGGGATTTTTCCTTCCTTCAGTAACTCATCCCCCGTGCCCACCCAGCTGCGCCCCTGAGCTTGCCTGCACATCACTGCACTGTTCCTCTTTCCAGCTCTACATAAGCAATGGCAGAAGGGAACATAGGTAATGCTCCTGTCTGTCCCAGGTTATCCATGTCTCCCACATCTTTTGAGTGTGGCTGTGCTCATGGTGAGTCCTCATCATGCTCTGACTCCTGGTCTCCTCCTTTAACCTTCACTCTCCCTTGGCCTCCATTTGTTTCAGCACACCAGTATGTCTTGCCCTCAGGTCCTGTGGGCCACCTCACAGCTTTCTTGCTGTTCAGGCAGGTGATTTCACAGAGAGACATCCATAGGAACTGTAAAGTTCACAAGCGAGGAGGTTTGCTGGGGGCTGCAGCAGGGTCTGTGTGGGAGGAGGCCCTGGGCTGGTCACAGCTGGTCTAGGCTGGAGCCAGCGCCAGGGAATAACCATCACCCACCAAGACCTTGCAAAGGCATCGTTAGGCAGGCAGGGAAGCACATGGTCCCTAGGTCACATGTGTTTGGGAAAGAAGCAGGCAGCCATGAGGGGATGGAGACACACTCTGTGGGGGATCCTTCATGTCAGAGGAGGTCCTGACACCCTTGAAGGACCATGGCCCATGCCAAGGCAGGGACACCCTTGAGGGACTGTAGCTCACAGGTGACCCACACTGGAGCAGGGACACCAAGGAAAAATGTGTTGGGAAAATCTGAAGAAGCAAAGTGCAGCTGAGTAAAACCAGTAAGAGGCAAAGAGCAGCAGAGAAAACAAGGGAGTGAAGAGTGACAGAAATAACCAGTTATGCCTGTGCCCCCAGCCTCCTGTGCTGCCTTGCGGGCAGAGTTGTGAGGAACTGATTGCAACCTGAGGTAAAAATGGAAGCCGAAGCTAAAAAAAGGAGGACAATAGGTGTTTGTTTTTTCAGGTAAGCCTTGCAAAGAGGGAGGAAAGAAGTTTACTTAAGTGTCTGTTTTATTGTTTGTGCCCTTTTTTGTTTTCTTAACACCTGATTTCTATTTAATAAATTAAAATTAGACAAAAATTTCCCAGCACAAGACTGTCTTGCCTGTGACTGGAAGACTGTGCTGGGGCAGTTTAGTACTGCCAAGGGCTGCAAGTTGGTCCCAATTTGAGCCTGTGGTAGTTGCAGAGACCTCCAAACAAATATATCAAGTATCTGCAACAGGATCTAGTTGTGTTATAAACTGGAATCCTTTGAACCATCTGTGTAAAAGTTCCTCTCATGCAAGTGACATATTTCAGGGCCCAGAGAGTAGAGAGAAGGAATGTTTCCTGGAAGACAGTGACACAAAAAAGTTACTAGTAACTGTGGTGAAAATAGCCTAAGGAGACATGCAGGGTCTAACGTGGCAGCTGCAAGAGCATTGCGCTTTTTAGGATCCTTACAAGCAGAGCAGAAGGGTTGCTGCCTTCAGACTAGGTGCTCAAGTGACCGTTGTTGGTTGATTTATCCTTTGCAGGTGTGCAGATTTTTCCAGGGACATTGGTAAATTGGAAAAAGCTCTTAAGTGTGATACAATCACAACTCAAGATCTGCAAAATCTGCTTTAAGGCATGCAGCTTAGAAGGCTCAAGCCCACTTAGTGCTTAAGTGATAACTTGACTGTGGTCCAGAAAGCTTAAGATGGTAGGTAGGTGATTTCTGAGTCTGCAAGATCCCACAGCTGTGAGGTGGAGTAAGAGACTGTAGACCCATTTTGTGTACATCTCTAGTGCTGTATGAGCTATTGCAGTGCAAGTGCAAGAGAATTTGATTTGTCACCTTTTCTCTGAAGAAGAGAAGCTGAAGACCTGGCTCAGAGCCAGAAGCTGCCACTACTCCTAATGAGTCTTACCTTGTACGTTTGCAGTTCAGCTTCACTTGCTCTGCCAGTGGCTGGCCCTCCTTGGGTTAGCTTATGGTGGATTTTCATCTTTGCACCCCAGCACATACCCAGGAACAATGCTAGATTCTTTCTCCATTTCAGACAGCGTTACAAACAAAGTGTTACATCAGCTTTCTATCATTTGATTGTGTTGTAACATTTATGCTGGGTGTCTTTCTCAGAAATCAAGCTTTGAAAACTCCCTTGGCACTGTTGATTTGGTCTGTTTTCCTTCTTGAAAATATCCATCAGTCCATTAAAAATCTGCATTTTGTTTCTTGCTTGCTTCACTCTGAAGCTTCCTTCTCCATGTTCGGTGCCACTGCTGACAGCATAGACACATTTCCTGTTATTCAACCCTCTAATCTTTGAATCTTCTTTTTTTTTATCTTCATCTGTGCATCTGAATCCTGGAGATGCATATATTGCAATATTTCTAAAATTCAGGCTTCACTTTCTGCTGCCTTGCTGAAACTGGTTCCCATCATTTTGAGTCCTGCAACACACTCTGCCCTCATCCAGCTGAGCAGCCAGTGTCACCTCCCTGATGTGTCACTCTGCCTCACCCAGCTCACTGCTGCATCAAATGCCATGTTGTGCTGTGCCTGCTGTCATGGGCAGTTTGCTTGGCCTGAGCACCAGCCCTCATTCCTGGCTGTATCAGCTCACCCACTCCTCTGCCTTGCAGCTGCCACCAGCCTCAGACACCCACATGCCTGTTTCCTCCCCTGTTCCTGAAAGACTTCCGTGCTCATATGTGGGAGCCTGTTGCCAAACTAAACTATGAAGATACTTCCTTGTGTTTTGCTTATCTAACTTAACATGATTTAGAGTCATAAAGATTGGCTAGCTGGTTACTGCACTCTCACTGCAACTGTGGTGGTCATATAACATAACCCTGTCCTCTCTTTTTTCTGATTGTTCCCATTAATTTTTGTTGATTCATGGCATTGCTGTACTCAGTGGAATATTGCTGTGCAATGTCCTTATTTACATACTTGTTTGAGAGGCGTGGGTCTTGGAGTTCAAATTCTTCAGGGCAAAGAACTTATCTCCTGATCTGTGCACACAGATTTCTATGACAGATTTCTTTGGTTGAAGCATATTATAATAGAGCAATTTAATTTCTGTGTTTTTGTTTCTTTAAAGCAGTATTTCAAGAGATAATTTAGGAGAATACTGCCTGAAGTTTCCTGAAGTTTGTTCATCCTTTCCCACAACCACAGCTCTCACTTAGCTAACACTTGCAGGGCCTGAAGCTTTCAGCAAACTCCAGTGGTACCTGTAGTTGTGATTATTTGTTGTGTTATAATTACTAACTTGTAAATAATCCTGTATCTTCCTATCTCCAGTGGAGCCAAACAGCAGGCTGATGGAGATGTTTAAAAAGACAGTATTTCTCAGGGTAGTAACAACAATAATTTTTGTTAAAAATTATGTATGTTTTAAAATTAAACATGACCATGTACAGGCTATTCTTGTAGCACCTCCATGACTCCTTGCTTGTCAGGCCTTCATATTATTTTAGAATTGGCTAAATTGCAAAGAAGACTCTTTTAAATGCTGGATTCAGTGTGTCAGTTTGAATGGTTTAGGTTTTTCACTTTTACTGTTCTGTGGAACAAGAACCAAGCTGCATTTTTAACTCACCATTTTCCATGTTGTATGAGCCTCCTGAAGAGAGGAAGGTGACCGGGAGACAAAATTCTTTACTTCATGACCCATCTGAAGTTTGGTCATAGATTTTTTTTTTTTCAACTTTTTTTTTTTTCCCCTCCCCTGAAGTCGAGAATGAGGCTCTCAGAATGAAGTTTTCAAACGTGGAGTCTGTGTAAACTCTAAGTGGAAACTATGTGGCTTCTATCAACCTAAGCAAGATTTAAGTAACAAGGGCTTGTGTATTTCAGTATCAAATTTCAGTACCAAACAAATCTGTTTAGTGTACTATGTTTGTTTGCTAGTTTGAAAATGTATGCCTGTAATTTTAAGAGATGCTTTATATTGTCTTCTCCTTCCATGGCAGAAACAGAAACAAAGAAGTATGTGGTTTAAAGCTACAGAGCGTTTGCCCTATAGGTCTGATGCTTCTGAAAATCCTGTAAACAATGAAAGCCCATTTCATGGGATGCTGCTGTGTTAAGGACACAACCTGGCTAGGTCTTGCTACCTTTCACTTCCTGAAGCCACACTGGTGGGGAATGCCCTCAAGAGCGTGAACACTAGCTGCCCATGCTGACTGGGGACTGATTTAATTAACTCTAATCCCAAAGGTTTAAAATTTATCTAGCAACATGTTAAATTGCTCTTGCCATCCTTCCTTGCCCTTGAGCTCTTCCTGCTTGTCCAGTCTGGTGCTATAACAAATTGATCTCCCGTGGCAGTGCACACTGTGCAAATGATAAAAGGCTGGGCACACGCTCTGTTTTACTGGCATCCCATTGCCAATCATATCTTCATTGCCTTGTTTCTGCAGCCCCATTCTGGAGGCCTTTGGAAATGCCAAGACAGTTTATAACAACAACTCCAGCCGCTTTGGCAAGTTCATCCAGCTGCACTTCTCTCAACATGGACACATCCAGGGAGGCCGAGTAACTGATTGTATCCTTTTATTCAGCGGACCAGAAATGGATGGGGCGAGGATAAGGAGGAGCTCAGAGTGGGTCAGTAAACCTCTCATCACAGTTTCTCAGAGCCAGTTTATAGCTGTGAGCAGATTTGTAACTTAAAGAGGGAACAAGCATTTGTATTGTGGCTCTGCAGCACCTAACTCTGCAAACCTTTTGTCTAGGTGCTACATCAGGTAGGGACATAGTTTGACTTTTTGCTTTGGCAATCACAATACTTGATACTTAAATCCCTAGAATTTGCTACCTAGCAAGATCCCTCATGTTGATTGCATCCTGTTTTCCCCAGAAGATTGTTCCCTTATGTTAGCTCTGCCAATGAATTGATGATTTAGATAAGTGAGACTTGATAAGGTAAGAATCAGTATATTGTGCGTAATATTTAGATGCAGAGCAGAAGAGGAATTTAGAGGGCCAGTTACGGTCTACTGTTTTGAACCCATCTCCAGTGGACCTTGGAACCCTAATCATTGAATAGCACAAGTTGGAAGAGACCCATAAGGATCATTGAGTCCAACTGTCTGCTCCTCGCAGAACTACCTAAAACTAGATCACATGGTTAAGAGTGTCATCCAGATACTGCTTGAGCTCTGATAGGATTGGTGCTGTGACTACTTCCCTGTTCCAGTGACAACAAGGGCAGGCAAGATGGATATAATTGAATTATATTGTGTCATGAACACTGTCTTCCCTGTATATCGATGTGCCCCTCTCCCAAAGGCTTTGACATATCTTTTATCTACATGAGGCAACTAAAGCTGACCTGGCTACATTTCTTGATGCTGATGTTCAAAGCTGCTGAAGACTGCAAACCACACCAACTTCCACTGGAGCAGCAGGCAGATTAATTTACTACCGTTGTAAATAGCAGTCTTGGATTGTTTAGTCTCTGCTCTTTCTGTTGTGCATAGATTAAAGATAGTGGTCTCTTACAGAAGGAATGAGAACTGATGCAAGATTTGCTGTGTGCAATACAGACTTTCAGATTAGAATGGTCTCTCTAGTCTTTCTAGTTGTCCCTAATATGGCCCATCCTTTGTTAGGTTAACTCACCATTGTGTAGGCCCTATGCTCTATCTGACCCTACCCTTTTAAATATTGCTTTGGCACATAATGCCTCCTTGAACAAGGAGTAAAGAGGAGGATCCGAGGTGATGTTTGGGACCACTCTTTGTCCAGCTGCTCAAGTGTCAGTTACTTACTGATTTGTTGCGTTTAACAGGATTCATCCCAATGTGGCTAGAAGATTCCTTGCCAGTCATCAGGAGATCTATGAACATGTCATTTGAATGTTTTCTCCTTAACACGCTATTCAGATTTACTGGAAAAGGTAGGTATCACTTCTACTGACTGCTGAGTGAGCCCTCTCCTCTTAGGATGGTGGGGCAGTGCCAGATCTCCTCCTGGATGATGCTTCCTCCATCACAGCACATAGACATTATCTCTTTAGGTGTTACACCTGCAACTATCCCAACTGAGGAAGAGGATGGTGGAGGAACAATGTTTGTTCTATATCTATCAGAGCCTGTTCTCCTGTCTTTGATAAACTCTCTACATTACAGAGAGACTACAAGAAAAAACTGTTTGCCAGGGGAAAAGGAGAGAGAACAAGCACCTGGAAACTCAATTCCATACAGAGGAATATGGGGTTACAACTCCAAATGCAGACATCTCTACTCTCATGTAGTTTACTTTGGACTCAGGAAATCATTGAGGAGCAGGGCCAGAGCTAGCAAGGTTTAGTTTGTCCATGTGCACATTCTCTTAGTTCAGAGAAGTCTGTACTTGCTCAGTTGCACAGCCACCCATGACAACATCTTTACGTGGAGCTTATTTAGACAACACCATCACTAAACTGGAAGAAGCCCCTCTTGCGCATTGGCCCTGGAGATTTACGTGTATCCTGGTCCTCTCTTTGCCTTTGAAACTACAAGTTCAATCTGCTTCTACTGGCTACTCCTGTATTCTTTGTTTCAGAACAGAGTGGTACACCAGAACCCCGGAGAGAGGAATTACCACATCTTTTATGCTCTGCTAGCTGGTGTGAGTGGGGAGCAGAAAGGTAATTTCATGTTCTGGGTTATGGCTCTGTCCTCTTTCCAGTCCAGCAGCTGTAAATCAGAGCATAGATATTTTAGGTATTAGATATATATCTTTTTCATGAAGGCCATATGGTGATTTTGTGGGAAACAGAAAGGAGAGCTGAGAGAAAGAGGCTGAGGATGGCAGAAATGCTATATGAGAAAAGACACTTCAGGCATTCTGAGCTGGAGGGAAAAAGTCTGTGCAAAGTGATGAGGTAATGAAACTGGCTAGAGTCAAAGAAAGCATAAAAAGTCTTGATTCAGATGAAGATTGTAGGTGTTCAAGGATTATAAAGGGTGGACTGACAAACATACTTCTACAACAAACCTTCAATATCAGTAATAGGAGAGATAAGAATTAGAAAGACCAGCAATGTAGTGGCAGCACTAAAGTCAAAACATATGCAGTACCTGGACAAAGGGTTTGTGCATGAGGAAGGGAGAGGTGGGTCTGGAAGAGGGTATGCAGAGAAAGTGGCTGATGCAGGCCATGGAAGAATCCTCTTTGTAGCGCACCACCCCCTTAACAACATTTGTGTGTACCTGCCCCAAGCACTGCTGAGCACTGATGGTCTCACTGAAGAGGTCAGGTAGGTGGGTGGAAACATGTTACAGATGCATTCTGGTTTTGAGGGACTGGGGAATTTCTTTCTGTTTGTTCTGTATGTGTTAGAATAATCAGATGGAAGAATTGGGCCTGACAGAGGGGGAGAGGGAGGCTTCAGTCCTAGGGACTTCATGCAGGAATGGCCTTGAAGGTCAATTCAGAGATCCATCTAAAGCAAAGGAAAATAGTGGGGACAATGGTTATCAGCAAGTACTTAGGGAAAGCACACAAACAGATTCTTTTCTTCAGCAGATCTCTGCTATTCTTCCCTATCTCCCTTTCCAAACTGATGTCCCAGGCTGCTTCATTTCCCTCATCTGTAATGTGTTTCTGGCTCTTGACCATCCTTGTCTCCTTCCTCCGTAGACTTTTTTGTTCTCCTTTGTCCTTTTCAAAATGGGGGATCAAACACGCAGACAGTATTTAAGATGTGCTTGTGCTACAGATATGTACAGAGACTGATTTCTGGTTTAATCTTTAGTTCTGTGTTCCTTCTAAAACTGAAGGAACTGAACTGTGTTTAGTTTTTGACTGCATCTTACTGTGAGTAAGAAATGATGTCTTACTGTGACTCTCTGAACTCTGTCTCAAGTGGTGATACCTAATTTAGAGGTTGTTCCTGTATATGTAAACATACACACTGTTGCGGAGTACCAAGACCATAGAACAAAAAGGCTGACTGCTAAATAAATTGTTGTCTTTCTCCTCCCTGCCTCTTCTTCCTGTGTTGCAGAGAGCCTCTCCCTCTCTGAGCCAGAGACTTATCGCTACTTGAACCAGTCTGGTTGTGTGACTGATGAGAACCTGAATGATGTAGAGATGTTCAGTAAGGTCATGGTGAGTTCTGTCCTAACTCCTCCTGAACTTCTGGGCACAATCTCATGGGCTAAGTGTGCCACGGGGTCTATCTCACAGGCAAAATTTATTTGCCCTAAACCAAAATTTGGTGTTCAATGAGTCTGAAACTAAGCTTGAAGAGTATCTTTAGTATACAGAAATGAGGAAATTTGAGAAACAGTAAAGGATGAATAATAATTTAGAATTATGGAAACTTTGGTGAGCATGAACCTCACCCCCACCCCATAATGGTTGCTGGGAGCCCTCTAGATGGCCTGATGCAGGAAACCTCACATTGACCATTAGAAGGGGAACAGTTTGGTCTGAAGATAGTGTTCTCCAGAAATGTTCTGGTAGAGTTGTTGCAACTGTGCAACTGGCATATTCCGAAATACCACACAGATTTCAATGGACATCCGTAACTTTAGCAGAGGTTATGGGTTTCGCAGGATGAATATGCAATTTATGTTTTGTTTGGTAAGTGGCTATTGGCCTGAGGGCTTTAATAATGTAGGTGAAACCAGATGGACAAGGTGAGAAGAGGCAGCTTAGGATTTCAATAACTCCTGCTTAGGAGAGATTTAAGGGAAGGAAATGTTTCCTGTACAGCAGAGGTTTCAATGATGACATGGTACTTATGCTTTCACTGAGGAGATGCCTGGAGGAAAGAAGAGAACTAGAACCCCAGAGTTCCCCACAGACAGAGCAAATGCATGAAAACTAGGTCCTACCTCTCAAAGTCAATTTATGCCCGAGAACCCTGGCTCACATGTGCTAAGACAGAGGCAATGTGCTATACTTCCTTATTATCTAGTAACCTGTCTTTAACCTTCTTCTGAAAGCCTGGTTTTAAATCTGGCTGCATAACTCTACTATTCTAATCTAGAGTAAATAAGTGGGGTTCTATGGATCAAAGTAAATTAAGTATATATATGAATCCATCCTTCAGGGAAGACAATAAATCAGAATGTGGAAGCAGTCCAGTGACATCTGTAGCCTGTGCTGACAGTGCTCAGAGAAGGATTCCCTCGCACAAGCACAGACAAACACATTCCTCCTGTGACAGGCAACAGCAGCAAAGTCCGGCTTGAGGATAGGGCAAATGCTCACCTGATTTAGATGGGGTTAGGGTAAGTGAAGGAGAGAATGGGAGACAGTGAAGTTCGTTGATGGGTGTATAGCTGAGTGATGGGCTGTGCCATCCCATTTCACTTTGATTCACGATCACTGTCTGAGTTTTACATCTTAAATGGGCTGGGCATGGGTCTGGTGGTTGCATTGTGCTGTGGCTGTATGTACAGCCAACTTTAGCTGTATGGTTTTGCATAGACTGCCATGAAGGTGGTGGACTTCAGCACTGAAGAAATCAGAGACATTTTCAAACTTCTTTCTGGCACGCTGCATTTGGGAAACGTTGAGTTCATGACAGCTGGTGGTGCCCAAGTTACGACAAAAGCAGGTAAGCGGGACCCTATCAACTTGGTGGACCATGCAAAGCCCCATAAGGCCCCCAGTAAAGCTCACTCCATCGTCCTCTCTCTCTCTGCTATGCTGGTCTGCAGTGCCTTTGCCAGCAGGTTCCCTGCAGTTTAATCCTGCAAAGGCACTGCCACAAGATGCATGGCTCCAGAGCACTGGTGTGATTTAGTTGGTCTGTGGATTTGTGATCCATTTGTTCTCCTTGATACTTTCAGACTGAGTCTACAGTCTCACAGTTTCTCTTTTGCATTGAAAAAGGAAAAAGAAATAGGAACAGGGAGGAGTTTGAGATAAAAGTAGTCTGTTACAGACTTTTCCACATCTTCTGTTGAAGCATCTGCTGGTGTGCACTCTGTTACAGTTATCCAATCTAAGCTGGTCTGGTAAAGTGAATCCCTAAACAGACAGAAGCAATAAATATATATTACAAGTGATTCAAGTCTTCAATTAATTGCCTCTCTTCTTGACATCCCAAGTTTAGCAATCTCATGCTCAGACTGCACTATTGTGCCTTTAGAAAAACATATCTTCTAATTCAACAAATATTTTGCTGGTGCTGAGCTTTACACAGTGCTTTGTTCTTCCCGTTGTCAGCAGAAAGGCTGACTTATATGAGTGTGCAACTGTGGCCCATAATGGTTGCTGACCCTGCCTTAGGCTGAATATGTGAGCTTGCAGCTTTGGGTATGCAAAGAGGATTAAGTAAAGAGGAGTGTGTTTTGTGGTGGGGCTTAGTCACTTGCCTTGTAGGAGTCCCTGGGATTTCCTCACTGAGCTGTAGAATATGGATCCCCATGAGTGATGGGGATCCCTGCAAGAGAAAAAAAACATATCCTCCTTTATTATTAGTGCTGAACATTGCCAGTGACCTCCTGGGCTTAGATGCCTTTCAGCTCTCTGAAGTACTGACACAGAGGTCCATGATTCTGCGTGGGGAAGAGATCAGCTCCCCTCTGACTGTGGAGCAGGTAAGTGTTCTAGTGTATGCTACTGCTTTTGCCACTTCTGCATTTCCAGGCCCTCTGTCTCCCTCTTGTATCATACATTCCAGTTTAGGGTTCCCTGTTACACCCCTTACATGCTCAGCTGTCTCCTTAGGTATTTTGCCCTCATTGGTAGTTTGGGTCCCAGTGTTGACTCTGCTTTTGATACTTCACAGAGGAGTTCACTTGCAAGTGGCAATGCACAGCAGTGTCACCTTCACTCACCAGGAACTGGTCATACTTGTGTCATGCAGCAGGTACATCAGATGCTTTGTGGTAACTGCAAGTGTGCATGCTTTGACCTTGCAGAACTGCCAAGTTGTGCTGCATTTACTGGAAGATAAAAGCTTGGACACAGTTACCATGAAACATCTGGCAGATGGTAGGTTGTTACCCCATGATAGCTTCTTTGTGTATTCCTACAACTGCAAAGAAGGACCAAATAAACTGATAGGTAGTTCTCATCTTCTGAACCCGTACTGTGTGCTGGATCTAGTCCTTCTCGTCTATTACATTTCTCTGTGGTTCATTACAGTGTTGTGCCTACAAACTAACTTGTGGCGTTGCTGATCACTTGAGGGCACTCTTGGTGTTTTAGGTCCATGCACAAATAACTGTAGAAAATTTTCTGTCAATAATAAAATGCAAGCCACTGTGAAACAAGGAATAATATTACTAGGATGGAGGAAGAATCTTGTTAGAGCAAAATAAACATCTGTAATAAAAATCTTGTGCTGGCACGAACTGCAGAGGGTTATCAATTCAACCCCTACACTGGCAGAGAAACCAGAGTTACTAGGTTCTCTCTGGCAGATGTCTGTCTAACTTTCCTTCACATTTCCCATGGAAGGAATTTCACAGCCTCTTTAATTATCCTGCTCTAGCTGCAATGGAGTCTGGTGCTGGAAAGATTTTCCTCCTATTTAGATTACCTTTGACATCCCAGCTGTCCACCTTACAAGCTTCCGCTTCTGTGAAGTTTTTCATGTGGTGTTCTCTTTTCTAAGTTAAACAATCCAGTTCCTTCGATGTTTCCTTGTAAGGAATTTCTAAATCTCTTCTTCTGTCTCTGTTTTCCCCACATCTTTCAAGAAGTGGAGTACCTATAGCTGGACACCCTATTCAAGCTGAATTCTCAGTAGTAGTCATTACAGCAGAGCAGTTGCTTCTTTTCTTGCTGCAAACACACCTGCTGATACATCACAAACTAAGCTTTGCCTTTAAGAAATGTTTTGGGCTTTTTTCATAGTCTGTGACCTTTCTTTGCAATGAAATTGTGTGAAAATTATTTTTTCAGTCCGTGGTCGATACCCTCAGTATCCAGTATGACAGTTTCTCTTCTCAGCTTTCTGTCCTAAATAAGCCACATCTTTCTATATCAAGTGCACAAGGATGGATTACAAATAATGCCAAGTACAAATAACTCCATACGGTCCAGGGGAACAGTGTGCAGTTGTTGGATTTACAAGAGTCTCCCTGAGCAGAGCTTTCCCTGACTGTACAGCTATTCCTGACATTTGTGTGGGTTGGGCCCCACACTTACTGCTTGCAGCCCAATGAAGTACTGAGACTTAAAAAAAGTTGTTACAGCGAGTGGATGCTACTGCTTGGCTGTCTTCACTAGGAGAGCCTGTTGCACTGAACGCTGGGCCTGTAAAGACTGTTCCTGCTGAAGCCCTCACATATTGTGCCCACCTATTCCCACTTGTGGGAATGCATTGATAGAGCTGCCAGGGATTTCTCGTTGTGTAACGGGCTCATTACCCATCTGAGCTTTGACATTTCAGTGGGCTGAATGGATGAACTGGCCTAAAGGCGGGCAAAGCTGGGAGGATGAAAGGAGCCTTTGAGAATCTCGATTGAGCTATATTGTGGAGAAAGCGGCTTTGCTTACAGCTGGATGGAGAGATCCTGTTCCTGGAAAATGAGTCCAACTTACTGCGTAGCCAGAGACACTAGAGGCATGGCCTTGAGGTCATTCTCAGTCCCAACTAATAAAACCATCTGATGGAGAGAAGAAATACCCAGAAAAGGCGTGTGTGCCCATGCTTTGAAATGTTCTCTTGATTGGAGAAGGAAGGTTGCTGTGTGTCCTCGGCCTTGGGCTGCTGGAGAGGAGATACCACAGGAACAGAAAGGAGGAGAGAAACAGTGAGATTAGGTGAAAAGGAGGATCTTGCAGGCTGGGCCTCAGGAGCTTGCTGAGAGGGGCTGGGAGGATTCAGAGGCAGTTGGCCTGTGCCATTAGCAAAGCAGAATGGAAGAGGTCACGCTATTCAGGCTTGTAAAACTGAAGAGGATGAGGATGCATTTAGAAGATTTCTGTCATGGCTGGTTGAGCTTACTGAAGGAATTACTTTGGTGTCACAGGCAAGACAGAGTAAACAACCTGTAATTAATCTAGATACTGTGGATTATTTATGAAATTAAAAGATTCTATCTTTTGCCTTATTTGATTATTTCACATACTTGCTCACCCTTCAGCAGTACATTCATGAGATGTCAGTTTCTTTTCTCAGTCAGGAGATTGCTGATTGTTCAGGAGGGTCAGGCAGAAAGTTGTGTTGGTTCATGTTGTGTAGCTCCTTGCAGGTACTAGTCTCAGGAACTACCAGCTAAGGTCCTTGGGCATACTCTTGACATTTGTCTCCATACATCTCTGATCTCCAGCATCTTTCCTCATTTCCAGCATCGTTCTTCCTGTCGAGATTTTTGCAGTCATCTTTTCTGAGCCTCGTGTCCTCTGGGATCACGTCCTCTATTTGGGAACCCTTATTTTTGTTCTTCTCTCCATTCCAGAGCCCTAAGCCCTATTTTCCCAGTCTAAATAGCGTATATGCAGTAGGTCAGCATGCGATCAGCCTCTGAATTTGTGGTTCTGACTCACATCTCTTTATTAATTGGAGGATTTGGGGTGTGCCACTTTTGTTTAATCTAAATGTTACCAAATTTCACAGTCATCCCATTCCTGTTACAGCTATCAAGTAGCAGGCCTTTGCTTGAGATTTCAGAAGTTTGATTTCTGACATTCATCCACACACTTACATACACCAAATTATCTACTGCCTGTTAATGATAGCAACTTAAGATATTTTTTTCCATCTATAACACTTAGTTATGATTACTGCATAGGATATTGGGTCAGCTCCAGAAAGGTCTCTCAATCCGTGGTCTTCTGTGGCGTTTGTCATGGCTGTTGGCCAGCCAGCCTGTCTTCCAGTAACATAATGCTGTTTGCAGGAAAGTTTCAGAGAGGGAATTTTTGTGAGTAACTTGGTGACGGAATACTCTATTAAATCCTGCCCTACCAGTTTTTGAAAATTGAGTGGACACCCATTTGACAGCTCTACTAGGAGTACTGAACTGAGATACCTTGCCTGTCACTGCAAATGTTGGCTCGGTTGATGCAAATGACTGCTGTGGGCATAGTCATGAGGTATTTTGCCACCTTCCCTGCCCCACCACTTGTTCTAAAAGATGGTCAGTGATTTTGCTTCTTCCTTCAGCCTCTCAAGTTCAGTTACCCAAAGGTCATAGTTGATAGATCTGCATGTAGCTGGCCTACTTGCGAACTTGAATGTTGTCTGCACCATACACAACCAGTACAGAGGCTGAGAAATCTGAAGAGGACAAGTCCCTTATGCCTTCCCTTCTCCCTGTGACTAATTTTTTCCTCTCTGTTTTTACAGGCAGCTGACTCCAGGGACTCCCTCTCTATGGCGCTCTATTCCCAGTGTTTTTCATGGCTCATTAACAAGATTAATACGAAGATCAAAGGCAAGGAAAACTTTAAGTCTGTGGGCATCCTGGATATCTTTGGCTTCGAGAACTTTCAGGTCAGGATTTTGTCATTTGCAGAGTGGGTTGTTTTTGAAGCTGTCAGTGAATATAGGAAGGAATTTTGGTTGATTTGTATCCTGTTTAGGTTAGCATAAGACATTCTGGGATTTCTCCACTGTCATTTCCCCCTGGAAGCAGCAAGATACATTTCGCTGCCCACTTCTGCCACCTGTATCCATGTAGTCTGATGTGCAGGGTCTGGGTTGTGACACAGACTCTAAGCAGATGTGCTGTGATAAGTAATACTGAATTTTTGACTTGTATACAAATTAAATGTCCAACTCCTACATGCATCTTGTTTGTTTACATCTCTTTTGCCTTGTGTTGAGAATCCTGTGTGTAATGCTTCTGACTGCAACTGATGAGGGATGTATGTTGAACAGCCACATAGTGGCTGCTCAGATATTTCACAGAAGAGAAAGCCCAGTGACCTAACACTTAGGGAATTACATTTCTTTCCTCCTAAGAAGAGAAATGTGATTTTCTTTAACATCCTTTACTACTATTTAGGCCTACTGAATTAACCTTGCATGAGCTACAAAAGCTGTTCTCTTAGTGGATCGCCCCATACTGTCCTTCTCATGTCCATCTGACACCCTTTGCCTCTGTGCTCTTTGACTTTATTCCAGGCCTGGCACCTTCCTCATTGCTGTTATAGATTATTTTAAGAGCCCAGGGACAGGAATTTTAAGTTCTATAGTTTTTGTTTCTTCTTACAGGTGAATCGTTTTGAGCAGTTTAACATTAACTATGCAAATGAGAAACTCCAGGAATATTTCAACAAACACATCTTCTCCTTGGAGCAACTGGAGTACAACAGGTGACAAACAGGAGTGGGGGCCCTGTTGCTTTCATGGGTGGTACAAAGGAGGACATCATTCCTCCTTTGTGCTGTCCAGTCCCTGCTGATGAGGCAGGAGAGGCAGCTGCGCCTTAATGCAACCCTGACTGTGGATGTGTCTCTGTAAACACTGTCCATGTGCTTTGCCAGCATAGGAAACTTGTCTCCAAGCAAAAGCTTTTAACCTTGTAGTATATAGAAAGTCCAGGTTCTCTTCTCTCATCTGAATGGGAAGATCTTGGGCTTTAACCCATTAAACACATGGTAACTGACCTTATTACTGACTTCAGTAATGATTTACCTAAGGTAATGATGTTGTTGTGCAGGTGGAATCTTGGTGTGCAAAAAGTACAGTCCCTAAAGATAGATGGTTACATATCTGGTAGCTCTTTCTGTCCTAGAAGTTCCTGTGCTGTGAAAAGGGCTCTTTTTCTCTCAAGGAGATTTAAATCGGGCTGTTTCCTGAGCTTAAAGAGCATGGGCCTTCTGCACAGCTGTTTCTCTTCTATGAGCTGAATATTGGATTGTATTTTGTGAAGTACCTGGTATGTTCTAGAGTATTTCTGCTTCTAGAGAAGGCTGCTAGGCAAATGCTTTAGTTCTTGCTCTGAAACAGAAGCCTTTATGTTTGTGAATGAAGCAATTGAATAGGGTCAGTGAGGGCAAATGAGAGCAGCCTTGTAAAGGGAGACAGTTGAATAGGCAATTCATGAAATTCTAAAGTTACAAAGCTATTTATGCACTGACTTCTCAGGCCAGTTCCACCATTGCAGGAAGCTTGTGTTAAGAATGGGATCATCGTGACAAAAGATTTTTTTTTTTCCTGATGATTACACAGGAGTTGAAGTTCTGTGCCTGAACTTTGGAAAGAATGAGAGAATTTTATTGTTTACTTATCAGGTAGTTCTAGGGTAAAGAGCTTAAAGCTTATGTTTCACACTATCAGCTCTGCTTCCTCAGGTTTAGTAAGTAGCTGTGTGTATTTCATCATTCGATTAGATGAGGAGCCTGTGGCACTAGAGGCAACCTGATTTGTGATGTGACTTGCTTCAAAAGACTTTGCTCCCTTCAATTCTGGAAGGTCTCCTTTCTCTTAGAAGGAATCCAGGAGGTCTTTTTTTGTAAAAATATATGGCCTCTGACACCCACTGTTGCAAAAATCTGAAACATTGTGAATAGATACTTTTTGTTATTAAGTGGGTAAGATACTCCATTCCCTGTGAGGGATAGATACTTCTTTCCATTCTTCAGAAATTATTCCAGTTTGTTGCTTCCAGCTGTTGCCCACAGGTTTCTGAATGCTTTGAACATGAATGTATAAAGCATAGGCTGAAGCCTGTAGACAACAGCTTCACTATCTTCAAAATGTTATCCTTCACCTGAAAGGTGACTGTATCAGAATGTCAGTAAGTAGTTTCACACGTAGCTTGTAGTCTTCCTTGCATTCCCAAGCAAATTATTCCCAGGCTTCTCTGAATTCTGAAAATGGAAACAGCTTGCAATATGGGAGTGTAAGAAGGTAGTAAGAGGTGGGGGGGAGCCCACATTCAACACAGATTGACAGAGTTTCATGGATGGTTTTCAAAGCACACTTATTGCACTGCTGTACCTACATCAGCTCCCAATCCAAAAGATGCAGGGGTACCTTTGCATGTCAGGCCAAAGGTTATCTGTGTCATCCTCTCTGATGACTCTCCCTGAAAAGTTGTTCCTGTCTCTTTTTCTGGTGGACCTATGAATTGTGGTTCAGTTTTCTGGCAGATGTGCTTCAGGCCTGCTTTCCAGATTGGTGGGTCAGCAGTTGACTCTGGAAATTGTGTAGCAGACTGTCCATCATCACCATCACCTGAACTGATGCTCATTACTCCTGAAAGAGCAACTGAGAGCAACTACAGTTTCTTAGTGCTTGGTGTGGAATTTGCTCAATGACTACAAGATGAGAGTCAGTCTAAGTCACTGGGATTGACAAGAAAGGCTGTCTCCTACTTCTGTCTCCTTGTGTTAGCAGTGCATTGTGTGTCTTATTCTCTGTCCTCAGCCACGGTAAAGCCTAGCTCCTGAGTCCTGGGACAACTGCCATGATCAGCTACTTCTGATCTCCTGCACCTCAGAGCATTGGATTTTGCATTTCACATCTTTGTTCTGTTTTTCTTGACTGTCAGGGAAGGGATAAACTGGGAAGCCATTGACTGGATGGATAATGCAGAGTGCCTGGACCTTATTGAGAAGGTGAGCAGTTATCCATGACAGTTTCCAGGGATCACAGCTGATTGTCTTGAGACCTTCCACGGGTTTTCCTGGTAGTTACTTAGATCCTCTTCCCATTGTGACGTGGCAAAAGTATGAGCTGTTCTAGCCATAGACCCGACTCAGGGAAGTAGATCTCTGATGTGTCATAGTTTTATACAGGGAGCAGCATTTAAGTAAAACATTGATGTAAATTTTTCATAAATAATCTCCACTTGTGTTCTTCTTGCTGAATGCATTGACTGGCCAGAATTCTGCCTTCAGCTCGAGCTGTGCTGGGTATAACTCAGGAGTTATTGCTCAATGTGCTCTCTAGATTTCCAGTTCTTGGTTTGGTGCTGTGTAGTTAGAGCTTTTGCTGACTGTAAAAGCCTGTCTTGTCTTTATCTGTAGAAACTGGGTCTACTGGCTTTGGTGAATGAAGAGAGTCGATTCCCCAAAGGCACAGACAACACCCTTCTGGAAAAACTTCACAGCCAGCATATGGTAAGTAAGAAAACCTGGCAGGCAAATGATCAGTATGTTAGCCCCATCAGCATTTCAAAACTGAAAGTGAAGGTTTTACTGATGTAAAGTAAGTGCTTTGTGTGGGAAATGTAAAATGCTTTAGGCTCAAACCTGCAAGTGTTTAATAACAAAAGTAATACTGAACAAAAGTAGTATGTAAAGAAACCTGAAAAAGGTCTCTTGCACACACAGAGAGGGAGTGTGCATTCCACAGCCTGTGGGTACAGGAGATTTGAATTTGTAGCATGGGATGGAGGTCAGGTTCTGCTGGTATGCGATGGGACATGAGGCAGCACCCCAGGCGCAGGATGTGGCTGCACAGTGTGCATGGGTTTCTCCTGCCAGCTGACTCACAGGAATCTGCTCCAGAGCATGTCAAATCTCTGTCTCCTGGGGATGGGAATGGCTTTTGCCTCATGACTTCTAATGAAAGCTCTCTTATTGTTTCTAATTAATGAAATTCTGTCCTTCTCTTTCTTGTATTCTGGACATGGGAGTAGAAGGGCTTTTTTCATGCAGGTGAGAAAATTATCCTGGGAACGCAGAAACCACAGTGAGGTCACTGTAGCAGTCTCTTGCCCTATCTCTGGTACAGCCAACACTCTGTTCTTTATACTAAATAGACTGAAAAAAAATGTGTAGCAGCGACTTACGGAATGATTGAATACTTTGGTAAGAACATTGTTAGCTAATACGTTTCCTAGTCCTCTAATTCAGGCTTCATCTAAGCCTAAAACATATAAATTTTTTATATATATAAAAACATATAAATTTGTATCCTTCATCTGATTTTTTTTTTTTTTGTTAATTGGCATAGAAGCAGATATTTTCATTTTTCATATTTGTATCTAACCCTGCTAGTAATACTCATGACTACAAATTGGATACTATAGCAATGACTTCTACTTGGCTTCTTATGCATAATTTTGTGGAAATACTTCCTTTCTTCAGGCTTATATTGATGTCTTCAATTTAGTCTGATGTGGTTTTCCATGGTATTGTAGGTCAAGGTATGTGAGACTGCCTGATTTACCTTTTTTATGTTTTATTTTTGTTGGCATTTTGTTAACTTTTAGTATAGAACTTATGAATATTTGTAATATGTCCCTCCTTTTGAATTTTCTTCCTGAACTGTCTTAAACCTTTTCAGTTTGTCTTGAAATGGAGAAATTTCAAAGCTCCTTGCTCTCCTGTTTGTCTCTGAATTCCTCTACATCTTTTCTCTATTCTTTTCCGAGATAAATGATCAGACCAGAATACAGTTTCCTTGGTAAGAACATACCTGTGGTACAGCAGCATGAGACTGTCAGTATTGTTTTGCATTCTTTTATGCCCCACAGCATTTTGGTTGCTCTTTTTGGTGATTTCTGTGCATCAAGCAGCCTTTTCAGTAAGCTGTTCATAGGGTCACCTCTGTCTGCTTTGAGGGGATAGCGATTAACGTGGAGCCCTAGGGAGATTATGAGAGATGGAAGAGGCTGGGGAGTTGAAGTGCAGGGAGGAATGATGAAGTAGATATTGCTCTAGGGTTTGCATTTTTTGAAGGCAAAAGTGGGTTTTGTACCAGTTAAAGTTGCTAACACTGTCTGGAAGAGCACTGAAAGGCATCCAGTCAGCACTGCTGGAAAGCCCGAAGGACATTATAAGAGAACAAGCGCTCTTCTCTGCGTTTTCTGTGGATTGCAGTAGGCTTAAGGAGGAAAAGCATAGAGCTGGAACTTAAGAGAATATAACCTCTGATACAACCGGGGAGAGGAGCAGTACAGGAGATGGGAGAAGGAACCAGAAGTGTTGTAGACATGGATGAAGTAAAAGGGCTTGGTAGAGAAAGAGAGGAGCGTGACAGTCCACATGAGAGACACAATACCAGTTATGTTTGGAGTGGAAAGGAGGGAACTTTCTGGCTGGAAAAAAGATGACTGGATTGGAGAAAAGGAGGAGAAAAGAAATGCGGTCAATATGAAAAGGGAAAAAGGAAGTGGGAAAGTTTTCAATAGTGCTAACAAATTATCAGAGTCAGAAGCCATCCACCCAATACTGCTAAGAGAACTTGAGGATGAAAAAGCTGAATTGCTAACTGTATTGTGTCTTACTTAAAATTGTCTTAGTACATGTCTTACCCACTTAGAAGGTGGGAAAATATTTTTATTTTTTTAGAATGTATTCTAGGGAATTATAGGCCTGTATTCACTCTTGGGTAAATTCACAGAACGTAACTGGTCAGTTACCTCAGTGAAGGGGGAGACTTAGTAAGGCTGCCTCATACGAGCACTGAGGTGGCAGTTTTCTTATGATTTACAGGGCAAGGCTGGACTGAGGGGGGCCTTATGAGACTGATTGTGTTGTAAAATGAAGATGAAAAGCAGTGTAGATAAATGTAAAATTGTGTGCCTGAAGGAAAACAGTCCCAATTTCACATTTTAAATGATGGGCCCTGAGCTGATTGCTGCCTTTTAGGAGCAAGACCCAGACCAAGGCTGTGATGGATAGTTCCATGGAAACATCAGCGCAGTGCTTGGTAGTATTACAAAACCCAGACCAAGAATTGGAAATTCATAGGAAAGAAAAAGAATAAAACCAGAAAATATTGTGATGGTACTGTATAATCCACGGATCGCCTGCATTTTAAACAGTGTATACCACTGGGCTCCTCCACTCAAGAAGAGGTTATATCATTTCTGGTAAACAACAGCTTCAGTGGTACGGGAAATGGTGCTGAAGGGACCCTGTAGTGTGAAGAAAATACGACAGGGAGGATGTGATGGGTTTAAAAGTCACACATGGCCCATAGAAGATAAATGGCACTAATGGGAGCCATGCCTAAAACCAACCAGCTGTCGTTCCATATGAGGTTGGTTGAGGGCTCCCTGCTGTGGTGGGTTGACCCTGGCACGGCACCAGGTGCCCACCAAGCCCTCCTATTGCTCCCCCCACCCCCGTCAGCACGGCACGCAGGGAGAGAATAAGATGCAAGGAGCCGTCAGTTATGATAGATAAGATGTTATTTGGTACGTTCCGCAAAAGGACAATCTGGATGCAAGAAGTCTGCATGGGTTCACATGTGGAATGGGCAGATATTTTAAAGAGAAATCCCCTTGGGGTTACTAGTGAGGCAGAACTCATAAAAATAATTAGAATTTGAGAGAGTATGAGGATGAAAGTATCATTTACTTGCCTTCTTCTTACGCTACCCTACACAGCCACTGCTGGAGGCAGAATACTCAGCTGGACAGACTGTTGGTCTCAAGCAGCATGGCTATTCTTACATACTTAGCAGTTTTCACAGAACAAAGAAAGGAGTGGGGAAATGAAGGAGTAGAACAGCTAATAAAACAAAGTATAAATGAATAATGAAAAAAAGGGAAGAGAGGTACAAAGAAAGATGAAATATAGAGGAAGACAGGAGATTGGTATGATGTTTCCTTTGACAACAAAAGGATGTGTAGGTTTTCTGCCATCTTTCCTGCATCCTGATCCTGTGTCCTGCAACACATGGTCTGTGTGAAGGCCAGTTTCTTCAGATGTCAGACACACAAGAATTAACATTTCATGCATGGCATGCCTGCCCAACCTTGATTTTTCAAGCCTTTGCTCACAAGGACTGGATTTTTCCATCTTATTGGAGTAATGTACTTGTAACATAGCTGCAAATAACTGCAGCAGATGCGGTCAGGCTCTGCAACAGCTAAGGTCCTTGCCCATCTCAGTGTTGGCATAGTCATGACGGAGTTCCTGACTGACCCTACTTATTCTTACACTGGCATTATAAGTAGACTTATTTTTCTTTCATTTCAGAGCAACCACTACTATGTGAAGCCTCGAGTAACAGACCATCAGTTTGGCATAAGACATTATGCTGGGGAGGTAGGTGTTCATGGCCTATCTTGGGCTTGAGGACCTGGATTTTAGATTCCAAAAATCAAGACTATCTCTCAGACCTGTGTGTTTCCACACAGTTACTGCCCCATGCCAGAGCACAGGGAGTGTGATGACTTTCAAATAGCATGTCATTCTCCATTACTATATTCTCCAGCTTGGATGTTTTATTTTCTTGGTTAACTTTTAGTTTGGGGGATAAACTCCTCATTACTTCTGTTATTCACATTGTCTTTTCTTGGACATTGACAAGCAAACGAAATCCAAAGTAAAAGTCACAAGGAAAATCTGACTTTTGGGGAGGAAGAGAAAAGGCTAAATACCTATTGCAAAAAGAAATAGGTCTCCAAGCCTTCAAGGTTAAATGCTGCTCTTCATTATGGAGACATATGGAGCAGATGGAGATGTGTCAAGGGAGGGCACCTGCATACTAAAGAAGAGCTAGCCTTCTCCTAGAATCATATCTGCTGAGCATGAGTAGTTGGGAGGTCAGGGCACAGTTAGTATTTCCTGAAGTGAATTGAGTACCTCACACCTTGCAGAGGATTTCCCCACACTGCCCCCCCCCCCCCCCCCCCCACCAACCACCCCCCGCCCCC